>VCJN01003119.1:0-221297 GCA_006384855.1 Tetraselmis striata
GCGCTCGTTTCGGTAGTTGCATCTCAGGATTGTGACCCCGCTATACACAGCTTAAACCCCGGGAGAATTCCATTTAGCGAGTACCCGGGGAACCGGTGTGGTGGATTTGTTACTGCCCTTTTTCGTAATTCACACAAGTAATATACCTGTACCGATACGATATTAGGACTCTCTAGGGGTACAAGCAATAAATATATAATACGTAATTGGAATATATATTTAATTCGATCCGAATTTTAAGATAGCTTATGCCATCACAATTGGATGTGTCGCTTGAGGTGCCTAACAAGTCCAGGAAAGGGGGGGCGGGGGGGGGGGGGGGGGGGGGGGGGCACCTTCTCCACCGCCGACTTGGACTTTCGGGCAAAGCTCTCCACCATCATGTGCAACTTGCTCCTCTGGCCGAACCAGACAACGGCGCAGCGTAGTCAATAAGACTGGGAGTTTTTCTGTCAACCCCCTACATTCCCCCCAATAAAGAGTATATCCCGACACCTACAACAGGGAACCGCAGCTATGCGAGCACAACCATAAGCTGCAGTGGCATCGTCCGAGGTGAGAGGCACTCACCAAGCCATCGTCCTGGGAGGTCGGCGTGGCGGCCTCCGACGGCGCGTGCTCGGCCATCATGTGCGAGTAGTCGCGGATGAAGGAGTGAATCGTGAGGCACGCACCGCCGCCTTCGTGCGCCTCCACCGCGTTTATCAGGTCGCCGGTGTCCCAATTCCATAGCCGGATGGTGGAGCCCTTGCTGCCGGAGGCCACCCGGGCCGCGCCTCGTGGAACACCACCGACGTGATTTCTCCGGTGTGGCCATGGCGCACAATGGAACCGCATTCATCAGCAACCCCCATGCGTCTCCCAAGGGAAGGCAGGCACATCCAACATGCTCGGGGCAGGCACGCAAGCTGGTTCTCACCCGCAGCAGCCGCTTCATGGCGTGGCTGGCCATGCACCAGATTATGACAAAACAGCCGCCGCCCTTGGCGGAGCCAGCATGGCTGCCGTGGCCGGTGGCCGCCGTTGCCATGTGTGGGTGAGTGGCGGCGGCCGTCACCGGCGGTAGGATATTGCCAAAGGTGTCCTCATTCTCAATGCCCGGCCCTTGCTCACAGTTGCTTTCCGTCATAATATGGTCTGCAAACATGTCGCCTGCGCGGAAAGGGTGAGCGCAACAGATGAGATTGGTGGTTGTGGTGCTCGCATTTGCTCACATTTGCTGATGTGTTTAGGATGAGGCTGACATAGCGGGGCTGGGCATGATGGGAGGAGGAAGTCGGGACGGCTCTACCCCGGAGGTCCCTTACCGGTCATGGTGTTTGCGAGCGACCAAATGAGGTTGTCCGCCGCGCGCTCCCACGTATTATATGCTGCCATCCACTCTCCGGGGCCATCATCCCTCGCGAAGCCTCCTCAGTGCCGCCGGTGATCACGATGCGGCCGCTGGGGTGCATCACGATCCAGTTGACGCCGTCCTTGCCGCTCAGCTCCCGCACGAAGCAGCCCCGTGCGGGGCCGCCTGAACGTACAACACGGAACAACCGTTGTGGAGTCACTGTTGAAGCCTGCTTCCCCCGGTTGTCTAACTCTGCCGGAGTCTGCAAATGTGGAAATGCGCGTACCGAAGTAGGGCTCCATGACACAACGCTCCCGCACGACTTCGTAATTATATTTCAAAACCCGAGCATTCGCTGGGCTCGTTTTAACGCATGGCATAGAGGATCGCAATGCGTAGGCTAGCGAATGCTCGGGTTTTGACGGACGACAGAGAGGATTGCATGCAGACGTGGTCATAACCAATGGCGCGTCGCAACCCACTTCATCGTTAGACGTCCTGCAGAGGCCCGCCCCGCCCCGGCTAACCCTTTCGTAGCTACGATAGTGATTGTTGCGAGTGGTGACCTTCACCCACCTAACCGCCACGTACTGCGTATCGATGAAGAAGGGGAGCTGTCGAATAAGAAAAAAACACTACAACGCAATAATACACTGGTCGGTCACACAACGGGTAGGGTGGACAGCCATCACAACGAACACCTCGGGCAAGAGCTTCTTGCAAGATCTGCACGTAGTAGTAGGGTTGTTTCCGAGTAGCGACTTTGGCCCGCCGTCGGTATGGGGGAGCTTCATAAGGCGCCTGATCCTCCAGACGAGTGCTCGAGGCAGTTTTTTGGGAAGGCAGTTTGCGGACATCTCGCGGACGAACAAGGCGCCGCTGCAAACAGAGGACCGCATAAACTCTTTACCGCGCTCCGCGGCGTCGGCGATTGGTCCATGGAAGGGCGGTGGCTTGTTGTGTTTGCCTTGGTGTCCGCCTTCCAGACTGCGTTGTCGAAGGACGATTCGCGCTTGACGAGCTCTGCCGAGCGACACCGGCTGTTGAATATGCCGACAACCCCAGCTCGCACAGCCGCCAACGCGAATTATGTTGACGTAGTGTAGGTACTTCCGTATAACCGTAGGCTCCCGCAGTCCCGCAGCCCATGGCTGGCCTCAACCGCGCGTTATGCGATGCGGAGCACTACAACATCCTCGACGTGTCGCAATAATACACAGATCACATGACACGGTCCACCTGGTGCGTGCCCTCTGCCCTTGCATGCATCCATGCGTGCGTGTTGGCTTCAGACTCGCGAATGACACGGTCAAATGTGGATTGCAACATTTCTGTTATGTTTGAATATCACACTCACCAGCACAAGGCGGGAGCAACGTGGTTTGACCCCACACAGTGTGTGTATTGTGTCGGCACTGAGGATGCCAATGGTGAGGATGACAATGGTGTTATTGATAAGACCTTGAAGCTGTCTTGAAAAATTGTGATGCCATTATGCTCTATTTGTACATCCAAGGGCGCTCAGCCTATCTACCGCGGCAAAAACAATATATTGGTGTTGCTATTGCCGCCGCCGCCGCGGGCAGGCAAACAATGCGCAAACAGAGCGCACCGCTCAACAACATACACCAGTTGTCGATGTTGTTCAACAAGGATGCAACAATCAGTGTAGAATTGCTACTACTACCATGGCGCCTACTCCGAGCAAGGCAGCGCGCCAACGCCACCAGGATGATTGTGAGGGACTATGTGAGGGGATTGATAGACAGTTTGAATCATAGAACTGCATGTTTCTACCACTATATACAATGCTAGCATGCATTAATGTCGCATTGCTCTGACATATGTATGCCGATGTTGCATAAAGGGGATGGGGTGCATGCTGGTTCTTTAAACACATTGCCAGCCCCTAACAGTACTTTAGACTATAATGTCGGCGCAGTCTTTTTAAAAAGGGGGGCCTCAGAAGAAGGGGGGGGGGGCGGGGGGGGGGGGGGGGGGGGGCACCTAAATCGACTAATTGTGATGGCCTTAGACGATTACTTAAATAAGTGTAGTTTTAGCATTCATTGCTGACCCATCGTTTGCATTAATATATTCAATGCATGAAAATGTTAGTATTGATGGGGAGGCACGAATCGCGGCGGCGGCGCGGGCCGGCATACATTAGTCGATACTTCTGAGATCGTTTAGTACCCGCACCTACTGTTTTTTGCGGTGGATTTGCGATTTCTGGCTTTTTTGTCACATCACCAGTACGTGGAATACGCGAGTGTGGGGGGGTACCCTACGGTACCTGTACAGGTACCGACGCGCTGGTATTGGTACTGGTACCGCTGTTAATCGGCTTTCTCTGTTGATCGGTTAGTACTGGTAGCATGGTTTTAGGATTCATAACTCCCTGTAGTGACCCTTTTTCAATTCATACCGGTATGGTACCAGTATTGGAGTAGAAGGGTGAAAAAACCGTGGTGAAGAATATGTTGTCGCAAGATATAAATAATAAACGACGGCATAATCGATCCTTACGGGTAGTAAGGATTACGTAAATTAAAACGTTTTGCTTGCCGACGACGCCTTGTTGGTCTCCAGCGTTCCTGCTTTATTACTTATTTTTATTACATCATGGCTTTCACATCCCGCTTTATTACTATAGTCGCTATTTGAACTCATTGCTGCCACGTACCTGGTACCTGTATATACCGTACCGTACGTGTTTACTACTGTGCTGTGCTCGTATTCGCGTATCATAGTACTATATTCATCCAGTCGCGCGCTGCGAATTCGTCAGATTAATATATTCGCGCCATGGTTATAATATTTTATGATAAAATATTATTATCATATTGCGAGCGACCCTTATTAAGTACTGGACCCAGACAACCCATGTCGTAGCCGTCACCGTCACTGTACCAGACAGCAGAATGCGACACCAGCCCCAAAGCAGCAGCCGCCACCGCAACAGAGCAGAGACAGGAGTACAAAATCGCCGACGGCACCAACTCGTCTCACACTTCGACAGCTACCTTTCCTGGTCCTGCTTCTGCATCTCTCCCCATCTGTGGTGTGCAGCTGCTGCACGTAGTAA
This sequence comes from Tetraselmis striata, assembly GCA_006384855.1. NCBI lineage: Eukaryota > Viridiplantae > Chlorophyta > Chlorodendrophyceae > Chlorodendrales > Chlorodendraceae > Tetraselmis > Tetraselmis striata. Next base: position 4,425 of record VCJN01003119.1, read on the forward strand.
GCCCAACCGGTCTTCCTCGTAGTCATACACATCATGTGGACAGAATACGTCTGGATTGTCGTCTGCGGCGCTCTGTTAGCAGTCTTTGTGGCTTTCGGCATCGGTGACCCCCCCCCCCCCCCCCCCCCCCCCCCCCCCACCGCCCCGGCTTTCCACCCTTCTTCCACGCTCTTCTGACTCAACACGTCTCATTGAAACTATGCGTAAAATTGCACGGAAAATTCAAAAGTGATATTATGATGAGTTATACATTGGGCGGGTTTGCAAGACTTCTGCAAGCTATGACATCTGTTATGTCCCTTTTTATTTACGATCAGTGGCAAGTCAGAGCTCGAGACCGCTCCGTGCAAGCATGCAGTCCAGGATTTTATCAATATATGATTGTAAATATTATGCACCACCCACGTATTGAAAGTCGCTGACGGGTAGTTGTGCGGTTGGGTGTACTACCTGGCGACTTTGCAGGCGCAAATGACGTCGCCAATGCCTTTGGCTCGTCCGTGGGTGCCAAGGCCATTACCATCAAGCAGGCCATCATCATTGCCGCAGTATTCGAGTTTGCCGGCGCCGTGCTGCTTGGAGCGAATGTCACCGACACCGTCCGCAGTGGCATCGCAGACTACACCGCCTTTCTCGATGCACCCGAGCTATACATGTACGGCATGCTCAGCGTTCTCGTCGCCACTGGCACCTGGCTGCTACTCGCCTCCTACTGGGAGCTACCTGTGTCGACCACCCACTCGACCGTCGGCGGTGTTATCGGCATGGCTATCTGCGCTCGCGGTCCGAGCGCAGTGGTGTGGTACACGCCGACAAGCTCGTTCCCATACATGAAGGGCGTCGCTGCCATCGTTCTTTCATGGGTGTTCTCCCCCGTATTGTCCGGCGTCTTCTCCGCGCTCCTGTTCGGTCTGGTCCGGGCGACGGTACTACGCAGTCAGAACAGCTACGCGCGCTCTTGGTGGGTGTTCCCTATCCTGGTGTTTGTCACAGTCTACGTAAACGCCTACTTTGTCATCTACAAAGGCGCCGGCTCTAAGACAAAGAACCTGTCCATCGGCACCGCGCTGTGGATTTCTGCCATCGCCGCCGGCGTGTCCGCCGTGATCGTCGCCGTTGTCGTGATTCCTTTCCTGAGGAAGCGCATTGCAGCCGCCGAAGAGGCCGAGAAGAATGCTGACGCGGCAAAGACGGTGGAGCAGGATCCGGAGTCACTTTCAACGGACGCCGAAAAGCCTTCCGACGAGCCGGAGAAGGTGCTGCGCTCGCCTCTGCACGCCAGGTGGGAGTCGATGAAGCAGATCGGCATGTCTGTTTCCAAGGGTATGAATCATGACGTGCATCAGGCAGTTGATGATGACGACGATGTGCACAACATCCACGAGTTCTCCGAGAAGTTCGATCCCAAGACCGAGGAGTCCTTCAAGTACCTGCAGGTTTTCACCGCCATCTGCGACTCCTTCTCGCATGGTGCCAACGATGTCGCCAACTCCATCGGCCCCTTTGCCGCCATTTGGGCCATCTACACATCACATGGCATCTCCAAGAAGGCAGAGGTCCCTATCTGGATCCTGGTCCTCGGTGGCTTCGGCATCGTGCTTGGCCTGGCTACCTATGGCTACAAGATCATGTGCGCCATTGGTGTCAAGATGTGCCGCATCACTCCCTCTCGTGGTTTCGCCATCGAGCTTGGCGCCGCCATTGTGATCGTTGTCGGCTCCCAGCTGGGCATTCCCCTGTCCACTACGCACTGCCAGGTGGGCTCCACCATTGGCGTGGGCGTGCTGGAGAGCGTGAAGAAGGGCGTCAACTGGAAGCTTGTCGGCCGCGTTTTCATCGGGTGGATCATGACCCTGATTGTGGTCGGCCTCACCACTGCCGCCCTATTTGCTCAGGGCGCCTACGCGCCCTCCATCATCAACGTCGATGAGCGCAACTACCTGCAGGCCGGCATCGAGTCCAATGTGGATGGAATGATTGTCGCGCTCAACCAGTCGGTGTACACGGATGCAGACCCGACCCTGCTCCCCATCCTGACCTACAATGCGCTGTGGCTGGGCAACATGACAGCAGACCCGGCAAAGAACCTCTACTCGCAGGCAGTGCCGGTGGAGGACTCTATCAGTCTGATGACAAACCAGACCTTCACCACTCTGTCCACCCTGGTGCCTGCCTCTGGCGGCGACCTGGCTGTCATTACAAGCGACGACACCTCCGTCTTCTTTGAGATGTCTTAAGCGAGAAGTTAAATTATTACAGTAGTTAATGCGGTAGCCACGCAGACGCCCGCCATGCGGCACTGCATCCTTTTTCCTAGCAAGCAATGCTGATAATGGGAGGGGTTTCTAATAAGTTGATGCACATGTAAGCTTTGCAGCTGATGAAAAATATGCATCCTGTGCGTGATGTCAGTCTACAACTGTGGCAAGGTGTATGCGATGCGTACCTACTACCCCGGGGTCACATGCTGTCAACGCCCACGCTCACTTGCGGCAAGGATGATGTCGTATAGGTCGTATGATGTCGTAAAACCGCCCAAGTAGAGCGGTAACATAAACACATAAGCACCTGCCCAACCTGCCGCATGTTGAATGTGGATGACACTATCGTGAACACCTCTATAGAGGGAAGCACACAATGCCATTTAAGTACAACGCCATTTGGTATCTCGGTATGCCACCGAGAGTTGATATGGGCGTTACCACCCGTAGACAATGAAGGTGAAGGTCCATAGGGATATAGCCAAAAAGGCAGGGCCTCACGGCTTTCCATTCAGGTCACGTGCACCAAGGCACCGACTTCCCTCAGGTTGCGGTTCAGGCTGCGGGGGCTGCAAGTACTGGCCAGAAAGGCACGCATTCCTCTCCAGCACGTTGGTGTCAGAATCAATGCCCCAGGGGAGTGTGTGATCAACATAATTAAAGAAATCTACGCTCATTCTTATTCAGAATTGAATGCGAGTGGCAAGGGGGTGCATGTGGCTAAGAGGCACCAGGGGAAAGAGGCCTCCGGGCGCGTCTGCCGCTTCATTAGGAGGCCTGCGAGTCCCGCTCCTGCCGCAGCATCTGCGCCAGCTCCTCCCTGACAACCTGCCGCAGGATGACATCGCTGCCAGTGACGGCGGCGGCATTCCCGCCGGAGCCTATCAGGCGCTCCTCGAGACTGTTCATGTGGTCCTTCAGATCCTTCTTCATCGTCCTGCAAGCAAACCACACAAAAACCAGCGGCAGCGGGTGAACATCAAGCGCCCCCCGCTGGGGCTCTGTTGTATAATATATATATATATATATATTTAGGGTTATGATTGTATATATATACAATCATACTATACTATGCTGCTATGGTAGTATGCTATTATTACACTTTGCTAGGCAATCATACTGTACTGTACCATAGTACTATATGGTATGTTTCGTTAAACGCGCCCAGTCCGGAGGCCTGGGGGTTACGACAAGGGCACCAACCGACCTCAATCGGTGTCTGACTGTAGTCCTAGTCCATACTATTGGACAATACTATTTTCTATACAATACCATACTAGACAATACAATACCATACCATGCCATGCCATACTATTATACTATACTACACCATAGGGGGGAGGGGTCTGCGTTTCATTTGACGCTATACGTACCATCAACCGACGACTGCAATACAACCGGTACTGAGGTATACCTGTAGTTTGATCCTGTGCGTATCCAGGTTTCATCATGGCGATTCCGGCGGGGCCGGTATCACGCACGCCGCAGTCGCGGACAAAATGGTTTTAGAACAAGTAATCCCTAGGAAATGTCATAGAGAACAGTTTGATGCCAAAACGCAGAGCTCCGCGACACGATCTGTATACACCTCGTACTTACAGATTGTACACCGGTACAACGCGGCATGCATACCTTTACTACTACATCGCGGTTGTTTTAGGGGCGGGGGAGGTAAGGGGAGGGGGGCGCACATGAGGTTGTGGGTCACGGAGTCGATCTTCTTCCCCGACGACTCGTGCATGTGCTTCAGCAGCAAGTCGGACTGCTGTTTGAGCTTGCCCGCCAGGTTGTTCGTCACCGTGCCCGCCACGCCGGCCCACTCGGAGTCGCCGCCAGACACAGCTGCAGAAAGGCGGCACAGCGGTCCCCGCGCCGTCAGCCCCCTTGGCCCCCACCCTGGGTGCCAAGCCAGCACCCTCGCGGCGTACGCCAAGTGGCCTCAGCAGCAGGGTGTGGGGGCGGTGCGGGCTGCACCTTCATTGTACGTGGACGTCAGCTCAGCCTTGGGGATCAGCACCTGCCATCCAGGCGGACACCACCCCAGGGCAGAATCCTCAGGCAAGCGCGTGGTGCAGCTGATGGCGGCCGCTGAGTCGCGCGGCGGGTTTGGACCAGAAATTCCTAACTTTAATCCACGGCACTGTTTTATTTTAATCGGTTCTCATTACACGCTGGTACACAACGATGTATTTTATATGTCCGGTACCGCCGCGCGAGATCACGCGCCTGGCCTCGCAAAGAGCCCCATCGCGCCGACGATCGAACTATCAACCGCTTCTGAGGCCCGGGACTCAATTTAAGGTAATGCCGACTACTACTAAAGTACTGAGTGCTGCAAAAGTGGCAAATACCGCTAGTCCCATCCTCGCGGTCGTTCGGAATCCGCTTGATATGAAACCCAGCTCTAGATTTTTATGGGGGAATCATAACCTAGGGTATCAAAACCCAAGCGACAGGTTTCTGTTCAAATAGGTTCTGAAAGACCGCGAAAAAGTACGATGGGACTACATTTGCCGAATCTGCAGTACCAGTGGTTTAAACTGAGTGCCGGGCCCTTCAAACGTCTTGCACACTTCAATCCGACCCTCACCGTAGTGGCAATTGCATAGGGTATACTGCTTGGGTGGTGTGCATAACACCCCGGCAACCACCGTTTGCTTGGTCCTTCGCGTTGCCATGTGTGGTATACAAAGGACAACACCACGCGCTCCCTCTCTCTCAGAGCTGTGAGCGCCTGGCATTGCACGCACCTGGAGGTACCGCGGCAGGTAGCCTCGGCTCCGCATGCGCTGCACCCCCAGGCTGAGCTCCACCCGGATGAGCAGCTCCGCGCGGTCCGCCGTCAGCTCCTTCTGCGCCGCCTGCAGCACCTTCTCAAAGCTCTCCCCCATCATCGCGATGACCAGGTTCAGCAGCAGGACGGTCTGCATGTACACAAAGGCCAGAAACATGATCTGGTAGAAGACGTCGTACTCCGCCGTCTCGAAAACCTCCAGGTCGATGTTGCCCAGCAGCATGGCGTACACGCGCAGCATCGTGTTCCAGAGGTCTTGCCACAGCGTGGGGCGCGCAACTTGGGTCTCCATGCTGGGCCGCCACACACCTGCGGCCGGTCGGGGCTCAGTCGCCGTCACACCACCAAGCGGCGCCGTCCTGCACGCTGCGCTGCTGGAACGGCGGGGGACTTGGGGGGACTTGGGGGGCATGGGGCCGCACCGAGGAAGCTGAAGGTGCTGCCCAGGCATAGGAAAGCCTGCAGGAAGATGAGGTACTTGATGTCGTTCGCGATGTTGATGATCATGCGCACGATGAGCCCGAACCGCGAGTCCGCTGCACGGGGTTTCCCAGAGTGGGGTTCATGGCGCAGCCGGCTCACCGATGGCACTCCCCTGGACCTCATGAACATCAGGGGGGTGCCCGCCCTGATCCGCACAGCCCCCCCCCCCCCCCCCTCCCCGCGGGTCGCTCACCTCTCAGAATGTTGAACACCTCCAACCAGCAGGTCATGCAAGCAAACTGCGCCCAGGCCAGGCCCAAGTCCAGGTGGTACATGGACTCGGACTCGCCGGGCTCCATAGACACGCGTCCCAGGGCTGAGGCGCTCGAGGCCATGCACATCGCAATCACCGCAACGTCCAGCAGGTTCCACCCGTTCCTGCACACCCGCAACCGTCGTCAGAGTCGACCTGGACGCCGCACTGTGTGAGCAGCAAGCCGCGCCCTGCCTTCCAGGCCCCCGGGAGCCGTCTCCACTGGGGTGGCATGTAAGGCGGAGAGGAAGGGGGGGGGGGGGGGGGGGGGGGGGCTACCCCAGGTACAGCGCCCAGCCTTCCTTGAAGAACTGTGATGGCCGGGCGGAGAATGGGAGAGGGAATGGGGGGGGGGGGGGGGGGGGGCGCGCTCTGAGTTGCCTGCGCCTCTAATGACGGCCATCGCACTGCTGCTCGGTTTCAATGTAAGTCACAAAGGGGGGGGGGGGGGGGGGGGAGTCACCTGCCCCAATTCCTGCAGCAGCATCCAAATTGCGTTGGTCCCGCACAAGACGCTCGCAACCTGGCTGACGCGGGACCATGTGACGATGTCCCTCACAACGGATTCGTCGCCGCTCGCATCTGGGGGTGCGGCCCCACATGCGGTCAGAGCTGCGAGGCAACATGCACCCGTGCCGATGCAAGGACCGCGCCATCATCACGGGGGGGGGGGGGGGGGGGGGGGGGACTGCAGCGGCAATCACCGTGGAACCTCCCGAGCGTCTGCGTCATGTACAGGCTCACAGACATCAGCGTGGTGAAGACGATCAGCAGCATCGGCGTGATCATGGACCGGTAGTACGCCTTACGGCCATACGTGACCCACTTGTAGTCCAGGATGGCGCGGCCGATGGGCGTGTCCAGGATCTCCATGGCGCCCTTGTTGAAGGCCAGGTGCAGCACGGAGCGCTCCAGCCCCGAGTTGCGCTCGTCTTCGCCCATGCTGAAGCCCTGGTCAAACTGGAACATGCCGGGAGGGATGCCGGCGGCGTACTGGAACGTCGGGACCGCGGCGACCACGTCGATTTCGCGCTCGGTGGGGTGCCTCTGCTCAAGGGGTGCCGCATACGGCAAGCAACGTCAGTGCCCCCTCCTCCCCCCCGCGGAAGTCGGACGTTTTTGTCCGTGCGTAACGTGGCCCTCCATACTCCACCCAGGTCCTCTTGTGAAACCCATGTGATTCTTAGGCTCCCCACACCCTACTACAAGCGTGTCCACGACCCCCCCCCCCCCCCCCCCCCCCAATTCACGGAAAGACAGCGCATGGCAGAAGGCAGCGGGGAGTAGAGCAGCGAGCACTGCAGCTGCATCATGGTGGAAAGCATGGCCCGTGAGTGAAGTGGGGGGGGGGGGGGGGGGGGGAGGTGGCGCACATGGACGGTGTGCGGCCCCCATATCTTCTCCGGGAACTGCGACGACGACCCCCTCGTGACGACGCTGCCGGGCTTCATCCTCAGCCGCGGGGTCTTGTTCCGCCATTTGCTGCGCCACAACAGGAGGGCCACCTCAGAGCGGTCCCTCTCCCATCGTGCGGCGTGCATGAGGTATCGGGGGGGGGGGGGGGGGGGGGGGATGGGCTAGGCTGGGTAGGGAAGGCTCGGCTCACTCGGCGTAGACAATGTCGTTGGCGAGGTGAAGACCCGTGGCCGCCAGTAGCCGCGCCGCCTGCTCCGAGTAGCCGGTGATGAGCATGAGCAAGGTGGCAGTGCCGACGTCGTTGATGAAGGACACCGGCGCGCCGCCGTCCTCCGCCTGGACCACGTGCATCACGGAGTCCACGCAGGCCCCGACCGCCAGCTCCGAGGCGGCGTACGCCTCGGCCATCATCGGCTGCGGGGCGGGGGCAGACGCGGCAATCGTGTCAAGGTGGGGAGGTGCCGCAGCACAGCGTCACACGGCGCCAGCCATGCCGGGCCAACAGCGGGAAAGCACTTGATACACGTATAGACATCGACTGCAGTGGCGACGTGATGTGTACTATGCAGCAGCGGGGATGGCTTTGTTAGCATATTGGTCAACACATACTGGAAAGCAGTTTGAGGGGGGCTCAATCAACGATTCTCAAATAACATCATTTACCAACCGGAACTTAGCTCAAACATTCGTTATAACTTCGGGAATAAATATGACAGCAACTTCGTAAAAAAGTCACAGCTTGAAAATGAGTGCTTATATGAGACCTGTAAACCCTAGCTTACTCTGGTCAGCAATCGCTATGACTGTAAAATTAGGGTTATAGGTTTTACATAAACCCTAAACTGAACCCTTTCCAGAATTTGACATGGAAGCTGATTTGGTCAAAGAGCAGATTCGAAGACAGTTCGAGTCAAGTTCCGCCGGGTGGCTGAAGATTACAATAGTTCGCGGCTGTAACAGTACCGTAACAGACAATGGCATACGAGGTTACTCGCGTGATCACCCGGTATACCGACCAGTACCAGTACCATACAATGTGTAAGGAACAACATGTGCTGCAGGATATATCCGATGAACCACAAAAAAGATCCGAGGATTTAATGTTTGGAAGTTCTTAATCGAACTCTCCCCGTACACAAAACTGTGGCAGGCGGCCAGGGTCGATGTACGCACCTGTGTGCCCAGGGATATGTTGGGCTTGATGCCGGCCTCGGAGGCCATCTTGAGGCAGTCTTGCAGCAGGGACACGTCGGTCACGATGTCGTGCATGATTGTCTGCCCGCCCGGCCCCATGCTGCTGAGCGAGAGGGGCATCATGCGCGCCATCTCCCGAAGCGCGTCGGGCCCGCCCTGTCGGGGGAATGGGGCGGCATCAATACCCCTCGGGATCTTTTGCCAGACACCGTCCCGACCCGTCAAGCAGCGGTGGACGTTCATGTAGTCCGTGGCCCAACGGGAGGCGATCGAAATTACGTATGGAAGAAAGGGCAAACGTAGGAGTGCACGAGCGCCGCTGTTTCCTCACATGATCATACAGGAACTTGGTCCGGAAGTACGGGGTCGCGGACTGCCCTGCCGCGGAGCCGTCCATGATGAACATCCCCGCGGTGGTGGTGCAAAGGCCCACCATCAGCCCAGCATCGCCCTGCCAGGCACCCAGCAGTCAGCGAGCCGGCTCTCGTGAGCGCATACTCCCCTGGGCCGCAGCCCGTCCACGCTCCGCCTCCCCCGCCAACGACCCGATCATCAGTGAGGATGCTGGCGCGCAGTCGGCATGGCCAGCGCCTGCTGCTGCATGCCCGGTCATGCACTGACTTCCTGACAGACAGCCCGCCGTTGCCAGGTGTGACAACATGAATTAACAGTTTCATGAAGCAATGCCGTAGCAAGCACGACAACATAGCTGCTCTGTTCACTCCCGTCATTGATCCGAGGAGCATCCAGCCACATGGAGCACTTGGCCGTAGCAGCGGCAAGGAGGGAAATGGCTACGCCGCCATCACCTGGTGCAAGCGCGAAGGCGGCTGCGCCGTCCAGGTGACCGACATGACGGCGCATGGGAACTTGGCGAATAGCGCGTACTGCTCAATGGGAACCTGAACACGGCACACCAAGCCGCGCCCCGTCAGCCCAGCTGCCTAGCATGCGCGCGTGACTGTGGTCACAAGAGACAAGAAAGGTGGGAGCACTGCTGCTGCACGCTGGCATGGCGGCGGCAGGTGCTTGCGGAACCCGGTCGAGCGAAGGGGCGCTCACAATGACCCGTTTGGTGTTCTTCTTCCCGTCGTCCTTCCCATCCATGGCGGACTTGGGAGGCCCCCTGCAGCGACGGAGACGGAGGCACTGTCAGTCAGCAGCAGCGACGGGTGCGCCGGCCTACCTAAGGAGATACCGTGCGTGCATGCTCAAGCGGCAGAGGCAGACAAACGGCCGCCAATGCGCGGCCCACTCACCACAGCTTCACAGAGTTGTCCAGGCTGCTGGACAGCATGAAGTAGCCCTCCGCGTCCCACGCGATGCTGCTCACAATCTCCTCGTGCGCCAGCACGCTGCCGGTCTCCTTCCAGCTCAGCTGCGTCATCTCGTCCAGCTGAAAGTGGTGCAGCATGCCGGCCGCTGTGCCGACGGAGACCTGCGTGGATGGGTCGCCCGGCGAGCTGCGGGGCTGCCACGCAATGGTCCAGATGTTGGAGTAGCACTCCTTGATGGCAAACGTCTTCTTGCCCAGGTGGTACAGCAGCAGCCTGCGCGCACCGCCATGTCAGCCGGTGTGACCCCCACTCGCTTCCTCACAATCCATAACAGCACGACCGTCATCAGCAGCAGCAGTACGCGGCCCTCACCTGTCGTCCCAACCACCCGAGGCTAGCCAGGCGCCATCCGGGCTGAAAGCCACAGTGGTCACCCACTCCCGGTGGCAGTCCAGCGTTCTGAGGCAGTCCCACGACTGCGCGTCCCACAGGCGAACAGTCCTGCGGCACAGCATGGCCGGGCAGTACAGCTTGGTCGGTCAAGAGACAAACGGGCAACACCTACCACAATTCAGACCATTTGGGGACAGGGCGTGGAGGACACTGGGGAGAGGTCAATCAAGGCAGGGATTGCTGCTGGAGTGCGGTGTCGAGTGCGGCGTCAGGGTCGAAAAGCGGCACGCAGGTGCTTACGTGTCCACAGAAGAGGTGGCCAGCATGGCGCCGTCGGGGTGGAAGGCGGTGCTGCACACGCGCCCGGTGTGGCCGCACAGCTCCGCCAGGAGCCGGCCGCTGCACACATTGTACACACGGGCCACCTCGTCCGCCGCGCCCACGGCGAGTCTCCCTTTGCAGGGGCTGAAGGCCAGGCCGGTGGTGAAGTGGCGCAGCAGCTTGTTGCGGGAGGGCCGCTTGTCGCCCAGCGTGTGCAGCACGCGGCCGGTGGCGAGGTCCCACAGGGTGACAACGTACTCGTGGTCGCTGCTGGCGGCCAGCGTGCCGTCGGGCGTCACCGCCAGGTTGTGCTGCATCGAGCTGGGGCGCTCCCCCTCTGGCACCGGAGCCTCGAGGCGGTGCACGGAGCTGGGGCACGTCTTGTACTGCAGGCAGCACACAGATGGATGTGCATACAGGGTTTATTTGAATTATGAACTTATTTATTCCTTATTTGGCCGTGGTGTCTTGCGGATGGTGAGGTTGGAACCGGCGCGCCTCGCACGCGCGCAAGAAGCGACTTGTATTTAAGCCGCCCGACGTTTATAGTAGTATTTTTATAGCCACCCAGGGCGCGAGTTTTATAGCCACCCGATGTTTATATAGTAGTGCTTTTACAGCTACCTGGAGCGGGTATGAGAGCCAATCGACTTTTATAGCACTTGGTAGCAACTCGTTTTTGAATTCCCTGCATCTTACAGGTAATCATTAGTCGCTATTTGATATCACCAGCAGAAAGTTCTGGATTCGTCGACGGGGGGGGGGGGGGGGGGGGGGGGGTATAAGAGCCACTCTGTCACCGGCGTGACCAGCGCATCATCAGCAGGGCACGCTGCACGATGAAATGCGCCCATGCCGCACTCGCGCAGGGACACGGATCGGGCATGATGGGTGGCGGGCACAGGCAGGGGAGCAGGGAGGCCAGTGTCCGCACCTCCCAGATGGACATTCTACCCTCGAGGCTGAGGGTGATGATGTGGTCTTGCCCGCACACAAAGTTGATGGACTTGAGCCAGGCGCGGCTGCCCGACTGCAACATTATGCGGGGTGGGGGCCAGGACGTCAGCGAGGACCTGTTGCATGCCAGCGCCCGCTCTATCCCGGAAGAGAGGGAGCGCGTCACTGGGCCAGGTGCAAGCTGCTCTGCGTGGGGGCAGCGCTAAGGGGTAAGAGCGCCACGGTGAGGGCGACATGGGAGGCAAGCCTCACCTGAAACGTGGAGATCATGCTGCCGCTGTCTGTGTCCCACAAGTTGACGACACCACCGGCGCATCCAGCCGCCAGCAGGCCGTCCTGTCGGCGTTAGAGCGGGTCAAGGCGTCAGCCGGCGCGGAGATGAGGCTCGGCGAGGTGGTGGCATTCGTCAATGAGCAGGGCGGCAATGCGTGGTGGCGTACGGCCCGGCAGGTGCACCTTTTGGAAGTCCACGCACAGCACCCAGAGTTTGTGCCTCAGCACCCGGGTGCAGGCGCCGCTAGTCAGGTGCCAGATGCGCACTGCGCACACACATACACCCAGGGGCTGATAAGCAGCCACAGGCACCATTCACAGGTGTGCACAGGTGCTGCGGGTGATGCCGGCAGGTGGGGGGGGGGGGGGGGGGGAGGGGCTTCCAGCAATGGCGGCTACCTGTTCTGTCAAAGGAGGAGCTGGCGAGCATATCTGGGCAGTCGAGGTACAATGGGGTGCGCCCCTCAGTTCAGTTGCCAATGCACAAAATGCAAGTCGGACGCGGGGATTCACCACGACATGCAAACATAAGCGGGCACGGCAGTAGTGACAACGCCTTACGGAGCAAATGCACATGATGCCATATAGGCCAATGCTTGGGAACACACGTCATAGCGCCTCACGTTCTCACATGATGTCAAGGCCGCTACAGCAGCCATTCCCATGACAGACAACACTCACAGTCTGCATGTGCCCCTTCCTCTCAGCCCAGCTGCAAACTGCTGGGGAGCGCGGCGGCATCCGGGCCCACCTCCTTCGGGGCAGCTCCCCTTGAAGAGCGCGAGGTCTGTGATCTCGCGCTGGTGGCCGCACATGCGCCGCACCAGCTCCCCGGTGTCCATGCTCCACAGCGCCACGGTGCGGTCGTCCCCGCACGTGATGACGAGGTCCTCCGGCAGCTTCTGTTTGCCGTCCTCGCCCATCATCATTGTGCGGTGCACCTTCTGGTCAAACGCGGAGTACGCGCCCGCGCTCCGCTTGTTGTCAAATGTCCAGTAGAGGCCATCCCACTCGGACACCTTCTCCACCGCCGATTTGGACTTTCGGACAAAGTTCTTCACCATCCTGTGCGACTTGCTCCTCTGGCCGAACCAGGCAGCGGTGTAGTCAGTAAGCAATCGGCTCGGAATTTTCCGGTCACCCCCCTTCATTCCCCCCAAGGGGCACCTATGACAGGGCACCATAGGCATGGCGAGCACAGCCATAAGCTGCAGTGGCATCGTCCCAGGTGGGAGGCGCTCACCAGGCCATCGTCCTGGGTGGTCGGCGTGGCGGCCTCCGACGGCGCCTGCTCGGCCATCATGCGCGAGTAGTCGCGGATGAAGGAGTGAATCATGAGGCACGCAACGCCGCCTTCGTGCGCCTCCACCGCGTACACCAGGTCGCCGGTGTCCCAGTTCCACAGCCGAATGGTGGAGCCCTTGCTGCCGGAGGCCACCCAGGGCCGCGTCTCGTGGAACACCACCGACGTGACCTCACCGGTGTGGCCCTGGTGCACAAGCCGCGTTCATCAGCAACCCCCTTGGGCCTCCCAGGGGAAGGCGGGCACATCCAACCGGGTCGGCGCAGGCGCGCAAGCTGGTCCTCACCCGTAGCAGCCGCTTCATGGCGTGGCTGGCCATGCACCAGATTATGACAAAGCAGCCGCCGCCCTTGGCGGAGCCAGCAGGGCTGCCGTGGCCGGTGGCCGCCGTTGCCAGGTGTGGGTGAGTGGCGGCGGCCGTCACCGGCGGCAGGATGTTGCCAAAGGTGTCTTCCTCCTCGATGCCCGGCCCCTGCTCGCAGTTGCTTTCCGTCATATGGTCTGCGAACATGTCGCCTGCGCGGAAAGGGTGGGCGGCAGTGAGATCAGTGGTTGTGGTGCTCGCATTTGCTCACATTTGCTGATGTGTTTAGGTGGAGACTGATAGAGCGGGGCTGGGCATGATGGGAGGAGCGACTCGGGACGGCTCTACCCCGGAGGTCCCGTACCGGTCATGGTGTTTGCGAGCGACCAAGTGAGGTTGTCCTCCGCGCGCTCCCACGTCTGCAGCCATCCGCTCTCTGGGGCCATCATCCCTCGCGAAGCCTTCTCGCTGCCGCCGGTGATCACGACACGGCCGCTGGGGTGCATCACGGTACAGTTCACGCCGTCCTTGCCGCTCAGCTCCCGCACGAAGCAACCCAGTGCGGGGCCGCCGGCAGCGGTGGCCTTGGGGGGCGTGGCGGGCTTACTGAGCACCACCATGCTGCCCACGTGCGTAACCTTGCGCCCATCGCTGGTGAAGGCTCGCACGTTGCTCTCGCGGCGGCCGCCCTCCCGAAGGCTCCGAGGGCCACCAAGACCGAGCAGCCTCCTCTTCACCCGCTGCAGCGCGCTCTCTTTCTTCAGCGCATCCACCAGCGTGGTCCATCCGCTCGACGGAGGGGCAGGCTGAAATTCGGTCTGCTCCGAGGTGGGACCGCCTGGCGAGTTACTACTGGCCGCAGTGTGCAGCAGCAGCAGCCTTTCCAGGGGCTTGCCGGCCGAGGCGTGAGTCCCGGAGGAGGTGCTGCCGGTGTTAGAGCTCCGGGGGTTGTAGTACGGGCTGTTGGCGTCCCACTCCGGGACGGAGTGCTCAGCACTGCCGTCGGCGGTAGCCGGGGCGGTAGCAGCATGCCAGCGACCACTCCGAGCAGTAGTAGCAGCGCCTGTACCGGTGTTACCCATGGTACTGTCCGCCGTACTAAGACCGGCTATAAGGCCGCCGCCCTCAATAACCGGCTCGTCACTCGCCGGCGAGGTAGTCGGGCTGGCGCCCGGGAGCAGCGGCTCAGCCATGGTATGGCAGCCGCCCGCTTCGTTGGCCTCAGAGGGGGTGCTCTCGGCTAGGCTGTGAGGTCGAACAGGGTAGCAGCGGTGCACTACGAGTGCTCCTGGCCAAGAGGCGCGCCGATGTGTGCAATAATATCCTCGCCAGTCGGTATGTATGGCGTTAATTGCGCTTTCTCGCAGCGCCGATGCGGGCATAATCCCAGCACGCAGCGACGGCATATATCCCTGGCGGCAGGATCACCCCACTCCATTATCATCAATAATTCCTATGTTAGTCGCTAATATGAATACGAGAAATCCTTAGAGGGCGCGGGGGGGGGGGGGGGGGGGGGTGGGGGGGGGGGGGGGATCGTGACGTGTTACATAAATCGCACGTACGGTATCGGGGTCTACGAGCATTCACGTATTACAGCGCTTAAACCTCGTACATGAATGGGATGCGTTGTATCGGCGAGCGCGTATGAGGACTATTACTCGATATACACGTACGGCATGGTGTACTACAGGTCACAGAATAACGGTAACCCTTTGTAACCTGGCAGGTGAGCAGTATATGGAAAAAGGCGCGAAAGCTACCGCAACAGGTAGTATATTGTATATTTGTGTGTGTGTGTCTGTCCCCGCACCAACTCCGCCCGCAACACGGCGGAATGTCGCAGCAACCGTGCGGAGGCGGACAGCAGCGGGAGGAGTATGACGGGCTTGTAACACCGCAGAGGCGCGATGCCGTCGCGAAAGCTCTCAAGCTCGCGCAAAGGCAGGAGGTGGACTCCCGTCGTTGCTACTCCGGATCATCATATAGCAACACCGGCCTGGGCTGGCGCGTGTGCCGCCGGTCATCATCGGCGTTGCCTAGACATAGCGGCGTTGCTAGCGGTATATGACGCGGCCGTTTGCCCGTAGTAATTCAAACCTCTGTGTTGCAATGTGACAAAAAAGAAATCTATCTGCGCCACTTTCACTACGGGCACACGGTGGCTAATAAGTTAATCCTCTCCTTGTCCGTGCGACGCGAGGCACGAAGGGTGCAATCCCGCCATATTCGCAAAACGCCACGGCCAACGGGCCAAGTGGCAAACATGCCAAATAACACACACGAGCACGCACACCACATGCACGACGTGCTTTGGGCATGGGCTTGGGCGCCGGGCGCGGGTGCGAGTATAGGTATGGGGGTAGAGATAGTAGCACCGGCTTGCATATTGCGCCCCGCCCGGCTATAGAATTTGCTACTTTTACTGCATACGGGCAATTGAACGCCCGTTTTCATCGCACCTATGGTTGAAATATTGAACCGGCAAAGACAAGCGTCAGCTTGCGCTGACCTCGTGACAGATGACGCGTGCCACATATAGATATATGTATATCATGTGCAAGTAAGACGTAAAAATACCCTATTACCAGATAATATAGATGATTCTCCCGTCTTTCTTACGTTGTGCCAGCTATCACCCCAAAAACCGACCGCGCTAAACTGGCGATGGTCGAGACACCCCTTTCGAGCAGGCAGCAGCACCATAGGCGCGTATTTCTACCTGAGGTGCCTTTATTTTGTGGCCTGTAGTAAAGCCCCACACGGGTACCCTACAGACGCGCCTGCTACCGGTACCCGTACTACCGGTATGATCTAAACTAGTTTATGGGGTTTCCATCCTTGACCTAACCGCTTTTTAGCTACAAGTGCTGCTCAGTGGTACGGGAACTAGTAACTGTTGTTGCGCCCTTGTTGGGTGCAGCACGAGTAGACATAAAAGCAGCCAAAACAGCTGAGCCTGCCATCTTCCAGTTTTCGCAAACTGTCTCGTAACCAGTTGCGAGCAAGGTCACCCCAGGTTGTTCAAGACCACACCCGGCTCGCCATCCGAGTGTGATATTCTCGTCCGTGCGTCCGCGCGTCACTATGTCAGATGGAGAAGAACCCGTCGTTGAGCCGACGCTCAAGTCGTTGCAAGCAGATGTGCGTGCATTGGCTACAGCTGTGGCACAATTGACGGCTCGTGATCGCGTTGTTGATGGAGAAGGGGCACATGGCTCCGGCTCAGGGCAGCGCATCGCGGGACAGCCGACAGGCAGCGGGGGAGCCGCAGAGCGCCCCGCCGACTTGCTAGAGCTAGCCCAGAGCGGCCGTGTCGGAGCAAAATCCGTGAGTGCCGAGGATGATTACCTCGCGGTGCCAGAGCTACTGCAGAGAGCAGAGTCTGGTTACGAGGCCGTTCGACCGGTCAGCCGAGTGCCTGGACTTTTCCCTTTGAGCACCGACCTAACGAACGAGTACCTCAAGCAGGATGACGGGCGTCTGCCGGCCCAGGAGGAGTACTTGTGGATGTCGTGTTTCGGGGCCCACATGGCCGCCCTTTTCGTGGCGCTCGACGAGCTGCTACCTTACGTCCCCACCACTAACCAGGACTTCACCCCCTACCTCGCGAGAGCTCGGAATCACGCCGAGGCCATCGACAAGGCGTTTCGTTTTCGTCTAGCCTTCCTGCGGAGGCTGAATGAGATCAAGCGTGTGCACGGTGACCAAGGTGTTCTGGACGTGCTGCGAGCTCAGCATTTTCAGCCTGCTTCGGAGCATCTGGGTTCTGCGATTTTGGGGGACCTCATGAGGGACTACGAGCGTCGTGTCTTCGAGGCGACCGTTGCCAGCAGCGCCAAGGCGACCGCTACTTCTCGAGTAGCGGCTGCAGCTGCAGGTCGCGGGCGTGGGCGAGGACGTGGCGGCGGACGTGGACGTGGCCGCGAAGGTGAGCACGAGTGACGGTGTGGGGCGCCGCTCGTCGGAGCTGCAGGAGCCTTGCGAGGCCACCTTTCGGTGACCGCCGCAAGACGCACCCTTGCAGCTCAACGGCGGGATGAGCGCCCTGTGTTAGGACCTGACCCCCCCCACCTTACAGACTTCATTTAGTCCTTCCTCGGTGCGGCGCTTCTTACAGCTACAGCCGAGTGCGGCTCAACCATCCGCACGCCTGCACATGGCGGCTCAACCATCCGCCTTTCTTACAACCCCATCTCTGCGTTCGTCGGTTGTTACACTACGTGTTACAACCGGTTCGCAACGACCAAGTTTCGCGCGTGTACGTTACGCACGTGACAGGCGCTACGAGCGCGAAGGGCGCGCGGGGCGGCCCTCTTACCTGAACCTAGCCCCGCAAACCCGTACTGGAGCTACTGCAAACCCGTCCAGCAACTACCGGCCAACCGCCGGGAACCTAACCGTTGCTGCCGAGTACTTTGCGAACAGTAGCCGTGCCGGTGGAACTCTGTCAGTAAAACGACGCACTTACGTAATTGACGAGCCCGCAGCTATCGCTCCATGGGCTGCGTCACTGCGATCTCGACTGCAGGACGCGTTCGGCTCTGACGAGCTAGGCCAGCGGACGCTCGACCTGCTCTCCAGCTCCCTCAGCGCTCAGACCCTCAAGAGCTACGCCGGCAGGTTGTCTCAGTTCGCTGAGTTCTGCCACGACTCCGAGAACATCAGCCCGCTGGAAGCGACTACTGCTACTGTTGTTCGGTACGTTGCCTGGATCGGGGAGCGAGGGCACATCGCAGCTAAATCGCTGCAGCCCTACCTGTCTGCCATCAACACCTTCTTCGAGCTGCACAACCTCGTCCCGATCGCCAAGGACAGCCTACACCTCACTTCAGCAAGACGTGGGTTAATGTTGCGTCAGCGCCGACTGGACGCTGCCCCTTTGCGTGTCCCTCTGCCTGCGGATGTAGCTTACCGCTTCGTCTCAAAGGCCGAGCTAATTGTGTCTGCTCCTTACCCAGAGTCCCACCTCGACTACCGAGCCCTCTTGGCCTCGGTTATCAACTTCATGTTCTTTGCCAGGGGCCTTACTGGCGTCTCTTGTCGAGTGCAAGATGTGCATGTCGACACCTACAACATCACCTTGCAGATCTACCGCGAAAAGGGTCGCGCTGGCCGACGGGGACCCGACGACCTGCGCGTACTTCTCCTTCCAGTGTCCGAGCACCCTCGAGTGGCACGTCTCTTGCAGCACTTCATCGACAACGTCCAGTCTGTCCCCCTATTTACTGTTGGCTTGGTTGCCTCCAACTTCTGGGCTGTCAACGTGGCTGAGCAGTCAAAACCTTGGACTGCGGCTACGATGTCAGACTGGTTGTCTACAGCAGTCCACCTAGTCAACGCTGCCCCTCCTGCTGGCACTTCCTTGACTTCACACAGTCTACGCAAGGGCGCAGCCTCTGCAGCAAACGCCATCGGAGCGCCACTGTCCCACATCCGCTACCAAGGCGGTTGGGCCACTAACTCTGATGTCGTTCTGGACTACATCGACCCCAACGTTCTTCCTTCTCCTGGCGCGTGGTTCTTCTTTGGACACATCGCCCCCCTCCGCCACTTCCAAGTCCAACAGGACTCCGCAGCGGTGGCCTTCCCAGTGCCTCCTTCATGACTTGGCGCTACCCCTTCTCCGTCAATCCACCGCTCTCTACGTTCGCTCAAGACTGGCAAAACCAGACTCAACTTTGAAATGATCTAAACTAGTTTATGGGGTTTCCATCCTTGACCTAACCGCTTTTTAGCTACAAGTGCTGCTCAGTGGCACGGGAACTAGTAACTGTTGTTGCGCCCTTGTTGGGTGCAGCACGAGTAGACATAAAAGCAGCCAAAACAGCTGAGCCTGCCATCCTCCAGTTTTCGCTGCGTTCCACGCAGCGCCCCCCCTGACTCCGTTTTCCCTCCACGCTTTCGCTAAACCATCCTGCCAATTTCGGCTCTTGACCGTGTAAAACAGCCTGCGCGACCTTTTTGGCAAAACCAGACTCAACTTTGAAACATGCGGTATCCGTATACCTGGCTGGTATCTACCAGGGTTGGGCATAAGGCATAAGTTATTCCGGGAAACGTATGTTGTGACATAACATAACTGGTTGTGCTTATGAGGAAGTCCCATCGAAAATCTGCAAAAGTCCCATAAGTCTGCATAAGTCTGCATAAAATCTGCATAAGTCTGCATAAGTGCCCGGCATAAGTGCCGATAAAACCCGCAGTTGGCTCCCCCGCAGACCGCGCACTGCTCATAGATACAATACCTTTGTACGAGGTGTTACTGTTCGAGGCGATAGTGGTACGAAATTATAAGCAATTTACTCGTTATGCCGGCACACAGACGACCGTCGGAGAGGCAATCTTCCCGCCGGATCGCTATCCAGCACCTTGCCAGCAGGCGCACAGGCGCCCGCCATGACTACACCAACACCCCCAACGGACAAGGACGAGGCAACGTTGACGGGCTCCGCCATGTCTACATGCGCTGGAAGCTCCGTACTGTCGCGCCATACTGCGGTTCGCAGCGAAATTTGCTCTGGTACGGGCGATGGCGGCTCCTCACCCGCCGCTAGTGAGCACACCCGCCGCCGCACCACCCGTTGCGGCTGCTGCCACCACCACCGCCCCAACACCCGACGATTATTCGAACTTCCCGGCTTCCGATAAGGCTGAACGCGGCGCTTCGGACACACGAACTGTTGAGGGCATTCGCCGCTCGCGTGCACGGATTGAGCTGGCGAAGAAGAATCTTAAGGCGTCCTGGGGATCGCACGCGACCCGCAGGAAGTCGCCTTACTGGGGCTTATTCGTCGACAACTCTTCCCGGGAGGCTAACGACTGCGAGATTGTGGATGGCTCGTCCACTGGAGAGGCAATATGCTGTATTTTGTGTTTCGGCTCGAAAACCAACCAGCTGCACCCGAAGTTTCCGAGAGAGGGGCCCTTCTGTGCGACTGTGGAGGAGCTGAACGCCAAGACGTGGGCTGAGCCGATGCATGGCTGAGCTGGCCCTATAGTAACGGTTCCAAGCTGTTCCCCAAGTACGAGCTGACATACAAAGGTCGCGGTGGCGGAGTATTTCGACCACTTCCTCACTTCTTATGCCATAAATTATGGCATAATTATGTTATGAGCATAATTATTCAAAAATTATGTCATAACATAAGGCATAATTCCGCTTATGCCGGATCATAACATAATTATGTACTTATGTCATAAGTACTTATGTTATGACATAAGCGACCTGGGGGTCACTTATGCCCAACCCTGGTATCTACCTATCCCACGAGCCACGAATAGCAGATGCGCCAGGGTCCGCCAGTGCTATCCTGTCCTATATCCGGTCCTGTCCGGTAGTACAGATGCTGGTTAAATTACAAAACGGAAAGTAACAAAGTACTACTAAAAGTAGCACTACAGGTACCGGTGCCGGTACCGGTGCGACTGTAAAGATAATAAAAAAATGGTACCCGGGTAGCGCGGTAATACCGGTACGCGACGGGCAGATGGGGTATGTACGGGTATTGTACCAGCAGCAATCCTGTACCCTGTACCCGTTAATATCTTGTGCAGGCACCTGCGCTGCCGCACCCCAAGCCTAGTTGCACTGCCCTGACCTTGACAGCACCCGAAGGGCTTGAAGCTAGTGCCCATCTGGAACCATGTGAGGGTGTCGACATGGCGAACGTGGCCCTATGCATGCAGTGTCGGTCATATCATGGGCCCGAAGTCGGGTCGGTCCGCCCATGATATGGTATTAAACACTTATGTCGCACCCCGCTGTTGCGGCGCGACATGCATGCCGGCGACACGGCGATCACGGCCCACCTGGAGCCCCCAAAGCAAGACCTCCGAACAGCCGTTTGGATACACACAATAGGCCTTCGAGACGATAGCAACTGCAGCCACGTCGTAGCCACGGCGAGCGTTGCTTGGGCATCATTTGGGAAAGGGTAACGAGCCCTCTCAAAACGACGCCATCCCCATGACGGATCGATGGCGCGGATAGTCCCCAAAAAACGACCACACAACGACCGTAAGCTGATGTCGAGGTGCCTTGCTGCAACAAGAACCCGCAAGCCGAGTTGGCGTACCTTTGCATGACGGCAAACTGCCGTTTTGACGAGGCATACGTCCTCCTTGGCCGATTAATGTTGTTGCGGTAGGCGTAGTTGTCATTGACAGTCGCGACGCGCAGCGGCCATGGTACCGAGCGCGTTAGCCACACCTTACCGGAAGAGCCGAAATTTGAAATTGAATTACAACATGCTGAGTTGTTGCTCTGTACTTCCCAAGCCGAGTTGTTGTAAAGACTTGCCTTATCCAACCGTTGTGGGAACCCTGTGGATTACGGATGCTGGTCCCGGCCTTCCTCATGTTCGCCCGCGCCCCTCCGCCTCCTTGCCGCAGCTTGGTATTGCCCCCCCCCTACCGCAGCGGGGGTGTGGTGTACGGTGTTGTCTTACCGCGGAAGCGTGGCTGTTAATGATGGGTGTGTGAGGTAGGTTTGAGGTACAACATTGTTAATGGTGTGTCATGGTGGGTTTGAGGGACTGTCGGGATATGTGGAAGAGTGTATGTAGCCATCCGATGGAGTGTCTTTGGAGTTTTCTGCGGAGGCGGGTCGCAGCGGCGCTGGGGGTGGAGGGGTTTGCTTGGGGGTAAGTTGTGTTATGGGGCGGAGGACCGTGAGGCGCGGGACAACTTCCATTGTGAGTTTGTGCATGGTGCCGCTGCGGCTAAGTGTGACGAGGATGATTTCAATCGGACACGTCCAGCCTTGTTTACGAAGGGCGTCCACCAAGGGTTGGTATTGTGTGTCGATGAGAGCGTGTATGGTGGCATGATTGAGATCAATGCAGTATTTCAATTCGATTATCTATAGTTTTTGGACTGCTCTAGGATCGCTGCATGGAATTATGGTTTTGGTGGCCGGCTCCCAATCAAATCCGATGATGCGCACTGCGTCCGGCTTGGAATCTTTTGGGCGGAAGTGTGTGTGTGTGTGTGGGGGGGGGGGGGGGGGGGGGGAGCATGGTCGTGGTGAGCATGATGAGTGCTTGGGTGGCGTTAGGACCTTCGGTTTCCCCTTCGTGGGCGTCCACCATTGCATATATGCGGTTGGTTTTGTCGACGAGCATGACAATGTGTTGGACTCTGTATGTTCGGTCGATGAGGGTGCCTCGGTCCGCGGGGGAGGATAATTTGGCCACATGTTTGTTGCCCGCCACGTCCGTCGATAGTACGTCCCAGCGTCCGCCGTTCACGACTTCCATTTCTATGGTGAGAGGTAGTTTAAGCGCGAGAGGTTGTGTCTATCTGTCCTACAGCCGGCCATTGAGGGGCAGTTGCCTGCCATGTGGCCGTTGCTAAGATGTTCTCCGCATTTCCCGCACGCGATGGGCGGCTGGCCTTTGCGTCTCATTCGGCTTGAGTGTGTTCTCCACATGAATTCAAGCATGCGGATTCTTTCCGAGGTGGTCATATCCGAGGGGGCGACGAGGTCCGGCATTTTTGCGCCCGTGGCCGACGCCTGGTCTATGGGGTGGGAGTGCATGGTCTCGTCGGTGGTGTCGCAGCCCACACTGGCACTAGCGTGTTTCCGGACGGCGTTTTCAGGTTGTGGGGGGTGAGGGTGGTGGTCGGCGACCCCCGGCATGGGATCAGCCACACGTCA
Source organism: Tetraselmis striata (assembly GCA_006384855.1). Taxonomy (NCBI): domain Eukaryota; kingdom Viridiplantae; phylum Chlorophyta; class Chlorodendrophyceae; order Chlorodendrales; family Chlorodendraceae; genus Tetraselmis; species Tetraselmis striata. The sequence continues at coordinate 27,315 of VCJN01003119.1, forward strand.
TCGGCCGCCTCTGGAGCTGCGCCGACGGTGACGGTGATGTCTAGCGGGGCCGTGCCGTTGGCTACGTCGCCGGCAGTGGCGTCGGCTTGCTCATTGCCTTCGACCCCATTGTGGTCTTGGAGTTTCTGGATATGATGGTTCGATTCCAACAACTGCTTATCTAAGTTGATGCACGATGTGTTCGAGTAATATTTTGTGTAGTGCGTGGCGTCGTAAGGCTATTGCGCGGTACAACATGCGTTCTATTCGGTGAAGGGAGACATCGCTGTCTGAGAGGATGTGTTCCGGAAGCTCGGATCCAAGCGCCAATGAGATGGCGACCAATTCAACTCTGGTGATGGTGCGGCGGATTTCGTCTGCGTCTAGTGGGTGGGTATATTGCCCGGCGTGAAAACTCCGGCGCCGATTCCCACCACCCCGCCGCGGTGGATACGGGAGCCGTCGGTGTACGTGACGCGTGTCGCGTCGTGTCGTGTCGTCGTTCCAAAGGTTGTATGGACGGGATTGGTGTAGTCAGCGGAATGAGCTCCGGCGTGGCGGGTGGTAGTTGCTGATCGCGGGGCGGTCTGGGAAGGCGGGGGCCCGTTGTTGCGGCTATAGTTGCTTCCGAGCCTACCGGCCTTTGGATGGTGTCGAGATGGAAGTGTAGGGTGCGGTACAGGGCCGCCGTCATCGTGGCTTTGGCATCTACGGCGTTGATGTTCTGAAGTTGGGGGCGGAGGGCACCAAGTACACTCCCACCGGTCACTTGGTGCCGAGGTTTGCGTCCGGAGCGAGCTCGGTGTGTCGGTTTGGGGACCGAAATTTGGTTAGATCCGCGAGGAGCTCGCACAGTTTTTGTATGTACGGGTGGTTGAGGCGATGGGCTTTCTTGTAAGACGCATCTGTCCACTCGGGGAGGATGAGGACGGTGGCAGTAGATTCGTGTCGTCTGACGTGCACAATGCGTAGAGCGTGTTGCACCGCTTTTGCACATGCATTTGTCATCGTACTCGGGGTTGGCAAGGCACGGTTCAGCCCACATGTACATGTCGTTAGAGGGCCTCGCGCCAAAAACTGCATCCTAAGGGTATGTACTGTAGTACGAGGAGGTGTAGATAGATTTGTTGAGATGGTCGCTGGAAAGTTCCGCGCGGGCGTGGAGGGCGGTCATGATTGCCGGTGCCGTCGTCCATGGCCCATCGTTTGTTCTTTCGGATTTGGCGTCGGGACTACTGATCGTCGGCACTCGTAAGGGTGCCCACCCTGCCCAGAAGCAGCGCGTAGACCTCCAATGTAAACGTCTTGTCTGTTCGGGAGAGAAAGCTCAAGAGCCGACCATCGCGAGAGTGGACTTCGAGAGGGTACTCCAATGCGGGAGGCAGCCCACGATGGCCCGTACTACTGCGACTCGGGGTCGGGTGTTGAGTGGTTTACCCCCCCCCCCCCCCCTCCCCAGCCCCCCCACCGGCAGCTCGAAATCCTTACCATGCGCACAACCACACACCCAAAATGTCTAAATTGCAAAGCCATGGTAAGAACGGGAAGCCACTTCGGACGCATGAATCAAGAAAACCACTACACCAGCGAAGGGTGTCTATCGCTGCCGGTTATGTTAATAACACATGTGTGTGTCACGACCACTCGCAATGCGAAAATTAGGCCCTTGGTGCCGACTTGATCGTCCTCCGCTGCCCTCGCTTGCACAAGTACGCGAAATTCGCTGCCGTAAGCCGAGAGATGGAAGATGGCATGCGAGCTGATGGGGGCTGTTTTACGTAGCTCCCCGGCCGGGAAAGCGCATGGCTCACGTGCGATGGGGCAGCCCGCGTACCGAATCTAATGATGATATGTTGGTAACTAAACCGATTGATACCGCCAGTTGACATGCGCGGGGCAGCCGACGGCTGCAGCGGAAGGAGGCGGGGACGAAAACTGAAGAATAAGGCCGGTAGCCGGAGCTATAATACACATATGTGTTCTTACTATGGTTAGAGATGGCAGGCCCAAAGAACAACTCGGTTCGGGCGGCGGAGAGCAGCGGATTAGCATGTTGTAACTCAATTTCAATTTCTACTAGTTGACCGTACGCATTTTACTTACTACCGACGACACTTAACATTCGTATGTGGGAAACCCATAAATAAACATGTTTAGAACAAAATATAAAAGACGGGTAAACACGGCAAGCAGGCGGCACCGCCGTGCATTTTTTTGCAACCTGGTTACGGGTATGGGCACGCGCTATCCGGGTAGCATTGTCATTAATTATTTAACGATGACCACACGGTACCAATACCAAGACCAGCTCGAATCCCTGATGGAGTTGTTTTTCCAAGGCCAGGCTTTCAAATTGCGAGGAAACCCCCGCTCTTACCCTCCAGCACGACACTTGAGGTTCCGAGAGGTTGAGCAACTCGGGTATGGGCACAACGCGGGAGATAGAGGGGCACGGAGATACACTTCCATGGAGCGCCTCGTTCCAAAATACCTGCGCCATCCCAGAATCAGGCCACCCCAGCCAAGCCCCGCCACCTACGTCCGAATGTAGATCCTTGCCTGGGTATGACACGCAATATGTTCGGAGGGGAAGATTAGAAGACTAGCTAGACGGGAGCCGGGGGGGGGGGGGGGGGGCACCGCTGTGCTCAATAAGATATAGTCCCTCACCACCTGAGAGGGTGCATATAGTGGCCTCCCCAGTGCAGGGTGAGCTACAAGGACTTGCCCGTTCCTAGCTATGTGAGATCGTATGATATGAAGCTACTATGGGAGTGAGCTCAGCGGCTCGGGGGTTGATGGAACGGCATACCGCCCTCGTGACTGCCCATGTTTGTAACTATGCGACCTCGAGGCCCTCTCCACGGATGCTTTTCTGCTTGTAGACGATCGGTCCGCACCTCTGCGGTCAAAGGATGGCGTGCAACATGGCGCACCATTGACCACGACGTCCTTTTACGTCGGGATTCACGCGAGGTAGAGGAGTGCAACAACACGCGGGAGGCGGAGGCGGCGCGCTTCAATCCCGACGATGCTTGGACATTTGGTAGGCATTCCGGAGCACGTCTTGCCGGCACTTCATGCCGCCTTCCGGACGTCCATCAAGGCGTTCGTGGGGCTTGAGGTGCGCTTCGACAAGACGCACGCGTACATCGCGGATATGGAGGCCCCGTGGCGCGAAGCTCCGGCCGACATCGAGTTGTCCGAGTTGGACGGCCACCACGGCATCCCGGTCCTCAACATGCCGCTCGGATCGCCAGGGAATGTGCATGCCTACATGCGTGGCAAGCCGGAGGAGCTACACGAGGAGGTGGACGCCAGCTTGAGTACACTGTTGTAAACCAAGGCTAGCCGTCGGCGGTACACCCATGGCCCGCATCACCATGCATGGGCCTTGCTCAAGCATTGCATGCAACACATGGCGGGATATTGGCTCCGCAATTGCCCCCCGTCCAAGGTAGAGGCCTTCGCGGGCGCGGTGGATGCCACCGTTCTTGCAGTGGTCGAGCGGTTGCTAGGGGTCTCTAGCTTCTGATCCCTCCACGTACGGCCCTGACACCAACCCGGTGGATACTGACATCTTGGTGGAGCTCTTGCACAGCCCGGACGATCCTGACCCCACGGGAGCGGAGGCGGCTACTTTGAGCGAGGATGTAGTGGCCAGGGCGCGCAGCATGCTTGCTTGACCTCCCCATTAGGTTGAAGGGCGCTGGCATCCTCCGCATGGCTATCGTGCGTGATGCTACCTTCATCGGTTGCATGAACGACATCCTCCCCATGTTCCTCACTAGGAGGTCCGACACCAACACCCCCATCTCTAGCTAGTTTCTTTGACGCCCAGCTTGAGTCCGTGCTTGACCGAGGCAGCTTCAACGCAACTTCTTCCGCCCGCCTATTTATAGTGCGATCACTTCCTCAACGATCCTCGTGGGTCGGCCAGCTACGCCGCGGCGATGCGCGAGGCGTGGGTGGGGGGGGGGGGGGGGGGCTTCATGCGGCTACTAGCTACTTGCCCCCTCAGCGATGCGGACGGCCGCGTAATGGAGCGGGACGCGGAGGCTGCGTCGGGATCGCAGAAGGAGCTCACGGCATTCTTTGATCATGCCAACAACTCTCGGCTTCAAAGTGAGGTGTGCACTCTCCCTGTCACATGCAAGGAACGAATCTTGTGCGACCAGCTCGACGTGATGAGGGCCTCGCTCGTCCGCAACCACGGTAGAGCAGGCATAGAGCGGTACCGAAGTGGAAACCTTGTCAACCCACGGTGGTGATCAGCTACGTGCCGCGCAGGGGTGTTGATGTATCGCCTCCGGGGCGGCGGCGGTGGCGGCGGGGCTGGCGGGCAGGCACTCGGGGAATCCTCAAGCCGTCCGATCAGCAGCGTCACCCGTCAATAAACCAAATTCTCCCCCAAAAGAGTATCCGTTACGTTTTGTGACGTGTAGCCGTCATTCGGGGAAGTGACGATGCGGCTGGCCGATGATAATCGACGCGTGGCACTCTCCGAAACGAGTATTGAGCGCCACGTGTCGTCACCCTTACGGGTACGTCTTCTATGATTCTATCATGAGGCTCGATGGTGATCATACTGGTTTTTTCGCCCCCGGGACAGGACTGGCACCAGCGAAACCCTTGTAGCGTCTCTACGACGGCCGTTTAGGCAGCGATCCAGTTACGGAAAGCCCTAGGTAGGCGACACTCCGTTATAGTCAACAAGCAAATTGCCGAAGCATTCTGCAAGACTAATTGAAGGCCACTGACGGAATTTCCAACACTGTTGGATCACCGTCGAAAACACTGCCATGAAAATACCCGGCATTGACCACGAGAGGTCCGCCCTACCCGTTTGGGCGTCGGCCCATTCGAGTGATGTGAGTTGGGGCAAGCCTCAGCCCGCGGAGCAACGCATTTCGGGAGTGCGATACATGTGTAACAAAGAAGGCAATGTGAGGGAGGGGCCGACGCCATAGCTGGAAAAATTTCCCATTCCCAGTAAAATCAAAGGCGCCGTGAAGAGAGGGGGGGACCCCGCCCAAAATAAAGGCAGTTAAGTCCTCAGGTGTTGACGCGATAACCTGACTGCTAATAATAAAATCCCTGAACTCCGGAACTAACTATTCCAAAATTATGACGGTGATACCCCCACCGCGGGCACTCCACCAACATATGTTCGATAGTCTCAGATTCACCTCCGCCACATGCAAGGCAGTGTTCCAGGAACCGCTCAGGCATGGCATGGATCCGGGCCAATCGGCGGGCAGTTGGAAATACTCGGGTGCGTAATTGTATCATAATGTGCAGCCCGGCCACAACCCCCGCGGGGACACCCACACCATACCGTGGTAACGAGTTTGACGCATAAGACGCCTGGACATATATACCTCATGTTTTATTGCGTGCTAACGATACCGACGATTAGTAACGCGCCCACTCCGATGCCTTCACTAGTTTAGCGGCATTGCGCGCGGCTAGTGACCTCCACTCAAGTGGAAGGTGCGCCCCCTCAGCTAGCCCTACGTTCGTCCTAGCTAGTCGATCTAACCACCGCACAGTCCCCGACGTCCACATGTTAGGGCGCGCCCGGCGTGGCTGATCTACTAAATGGGTTATACATGTATTCAAGTCGGGTGCTTTAAGGAACGCCCGAGCCCGTGCCGCAATGGCCGTAGCCTCTACGGGCGCAATATCCAATTCCCGCATCATCGGTGCAGTGGCCACCCAGGCTAGTTTTTACGCACCCCAATTAGGCACCGCAAGCACCGATTGAGTACGGTTTGTAATTTATTTGCGCCGCTAGTTCTATCCATACCCCATACTTCACACCCGTAAGTTAGAACCGGCAGTACATCGGTTTTAAAGACAGACACACGCACATTAATAGGAATTCTGTCCCGTCCACCGACTAATACCGAGTCGAGCGCCTCGATGGCGCGTTTACCTTTATTCTTAACCCGGTCGTCTACTATGTGCCGCATACTACCTAGATCCGAGTTAATGACCGTAGCCAAATACCTTTATTCATTCACAACCGGTACCCGTTCCCCCCCAAGCTGCCATCGGGCGGCTTGTTCGCTTAACACGGTCTCGTCGGAATGTTGGCCTAATGCCATCACCCCACACTTAAGTACCCCAAACCCCATACATCCACCAGTGGTCCTCCGCTCATTGCGAGAAGTGGGCAAACATGGCATGCATGTTCGTGAACGAGCCTCTCATACCAACAGCGGCGACCGCGTATAACTGACCTGGCACCCGTAGTGGTTGCCTTGCCGCTAATGTGTCGGTGCACCCCGGTACATTACACCCTAGATGTTCTACCCCATCAAATTTATCATTACTAAATACAGCAGCCCACAAAAGGCTTTGCATGTTTTTATGGGTATGATTTGGGTTTGGTCGCCTCTAGTCGGTATGTAAACCCACGCATAGTCTACGCCGTTGCAGCCATTGCGAGGATAACCATGAAAGAGCGTGCACATGGTGTGCTAGGGCCAATGCGACGTTGCGCGTGGCGCGCGCGTCGCATGTTATGCGGCACTACTAGTGTAACAAGTGCCGCACGGCCGGGCTGAGAACGGTTTGAGTGCACGGCACGCCAATTGGACATAAAGAACCGTGATTTTCTCCCATGGTCGCCGAGATACATGTCTTGGCCACCTACCCCATGCCGCGCGGCGCATATGGTTTGGAGTCTATGGTTTGGAGCTAGCGGTCTGCATGTGACATTCGTAAACTGGCCGTTCGCTCTGCAAGAAGAAGTAATATTGCAATCACGTTTTAATTCACAGCATTTCGGCGGTGTATCAGATTGGGCTGCAAATTAGTGCGATGGAAAGCCCGTGACCTGCGCTTTCCAACGCAATAATTTTCAGCCCAATATCATACGCCGAAATGTTATGGCATGTCAAAGTGACCCCCCTGTTCTGGTATCCCAGCCAGCCCACTCACTGTGGATGGGGGCGCATGATGGGGGCATGTAATGTGCCCTTCCACGCAAGCTCCCAGGCGCGAGGACCCCTTTGATAGGTCTCCACGTCGCGCGGACCCCGTCATCATTTTGGCTTTTCCCTTTGGATGATGGGTGACATGTGTGACAACATGCGCGCATACCTGTGCAGCAGTGGCGACATTGCTGCCGAGGGGGCCAGCCCGCGCTTAGCCTACGGTGCGGGCGGTATAAGCATGCCCGTATGGAATCGAAGGCACTTCATGTGTGCTACTTTCACCCAGGGAGGCGCGGCCAACGGAGCTTATCTTGCAGCTTGGACAATTGTGGGATGATTGGCCCCATCACGACGACGGAATTACTGGCACACTCTCATGGAAATACCATGCATTGCACCGGTAGCGTGCATGGATTGGGCTCAATCTCGGTGGTCTTACAGCGCATGCATACGTCCACCCACCACCGGGAGCGCGCGGGCATATGCGAAGGATGGTACCTACGCCGCCAACAAGTTGCCCCCTGTTCATCGCCCGTTTTTTTGTGTAAAAGAACAATTCTAAAAGAACAATTCTAAAAGTGCGATAACCGGGAGAAACGGCTGCCTCTTTGGCGTAGGAGGCTTGCATACACTGGATTACAAGGCTCCATGGCCCCGTGGCCCCATGGCTTGGGCACCGAGGCGAGGATACGCGCGGATTTCTATGTGCAAAGACTTATGTGGACTGGTGTATGTTTTATAGGATGGGGAACGCGGGGCACCCTTGTCGGAGGCCACGCTCTATGGGTATGGGGTCTGATAATGTTCCCGGGGCCACCCCTGTTTATTTAACCCTTACCATAGTATCCCTGTATATTAAGTTTTAATGAAGATAAGCATATGACCCGTGACTCCTATGGGGTGTGTAGGAACAGAAGCTCATGAGGCACGGTGTCACATACCTTCCTAAATTCAAAAAATCCCGCGTACGTGGGTAGACCTAACGCGTGGCGACGGGCCGCGATATCGAACAGCTGGCGATTTGCATGAGGCCCTCCTCATTCCGCATAAAACCCGCTTGCCAACGGCGGATTCTCCCTTTAGCTTGGCATACGTCTTGCAAGAGTTGGGGAATTACGGTCATATGGAGTTTCAAAGCGGCACCTATAATCGATGAAATACCCCTACAGTAGTTGTCCATAGCGGTTGAGTCGCCTTTTTTGGGCACCGATACTATGGCCGAGGTACGCCGTTTATTTACATGTTTAGGGTTACGCCGAGGTAGGCCGTTGCTTGGGGACGACATGGTTCTTAGTTCTTAGTCCATATCCCGTTCATCAAGGCCAACCGTGCCTTGCCAAAATGGCCATTCGGGGCGTGTATATCGCTAATTCCCCTACCTCTTGGGTTGAGCGGAGGAAAAGGAGAGCCGCGTCCGAAATCGCCTGGAATATGCGAGAATTGATACCGGTTGAAATACGGTTTTATCACGGATTTTTAGGCGTCCGTCCTCCGTCCGTCCTCCGCCCTCGTGTGCTGCGTCTTCGTGAATGAACCGTCATGCGTTCGATCTGTGCTCGTTTGATTTCTAGGCACTCCTACCACAGTCCGTAAAAATCCTGCGACTAGGACGGATCTATCGTGAATTATACCGGAAACATACTGCAAAAATCACGAATGTCCGTCCTTCGTCCTCCTGTGCTGCGTCTTCGCGTATGAACCGTCATACGTTCGATCTGTGCTCGTTTGATTTCTAGGCACACCTCCGACGACGGCGAGATTCTGAATGGATGCGCGTGTATTCTAGCCCAGGCACGTCATGTATTCGTCTGAAACGCCAAAATAACGCGGTACCGCAGCGCGTTTTTACTGCTGAATCGGCAACCGAGACTCGCCCTCTATATTTATACAGCGACTATATACACGGTGATCCGAGGATATGTGCTGTATTAACATGATGGTGTAAAAAGGGGTCGCCGCGGTGCGGGGGCAGTCCGCCGACCCGGGGCCCGGCGTCCGTCGACGGACGGGCGACGGTCGAGCGGCGGCGTCCGGCGTCCGGTGCCGGTACAGGCGGCGGGCGTGGCGATTCGCGCCGTGCCCGCCCCGTAGACCTGACGACCGGCCCGACCTGCGCGGCCTCGTGCGGGATGCGGGCCGCCCGTGGGCGGCTTGTACTGTGCTGCTGATCTTGCAGTGCTGCCTTTTTTTTTTTTTTGGGTAATACCACTTTTAGCGGTGGGTTGTGTACCGGCCTTTTTGTAATGCACACCAGTGGTCGGCGGCCCGCTTTTACGCGGCTTGCAGATTTAATCTGTTTTACAAAATAATACGTCTCTTTTGAAAAAACAATAAATTACTGACGAAAAAAAATAAATTACTGGCGAAAAAAAAATACTGACAAATCTAACGCTAATAAAAGCATTATTACCCGGAAACAACAGTAGTACAAGATCAACAGTCCAAGCCGGCTAAAAGCGGCCCGCATCCCGCACCACGCTCAACCCAAGAGGTAGGGGCACCTCCACAAATCCCCGGCGCGAAGCGCCGCTTATTCCCCTACCTCTTGGGTTGAGCGGAGGAAAAGGAGAGCCGCGTCCGAAATCGCCTGGAATACGCGAGAATTGATACCGGTTGTAATACGGTTTTATCACGGATGTTTAGGCGTCCGTCCTCCGTCCGTCCTCCGTCCTCGTGTGTTGCGTCTTCGTGAATGAACCGTCATACGTTCGATCTGTGCTCGTTTGATTTCTAGGCACTCCTACCACAGTCCGTAAAAATCCTGCGACTAGGACGGATCTATCGTGAATTATACCGAAAACATACTGCAAAAATCACGAATGTTCGTCCTCCGTCCTCCTGTGCTGCGTCTTCGCGTATGAACCGTCATACGTTCGATCTGTGCTCGTTTGATTTCTAGGCACACCTCCGAAGACGGCAAGATTCTGAATGGATGCGCGTGTATTCTAGCCCAGGCACGTCATGTATTCGTCTGAAACGCCAAAATAACGCGGTACCGCAGCGCGTTTTTACTGCTGAATCGGCAAGCGAGACTCGCCCTCTATATTTATACAGCGACTATATACACGGTGGTCCGAGGATATGCTGCAACATGATGGTGTAAAAAGGGATCGCCGCGGTGCGGGGGCAGTCCGCCGACCCGGGGCCCGGCGTCCGTCGACGGACGGGCGACGGTCGAACGACGGCGTCCGGCGTCCGGTGCCGGTACAGGCGGCGGGCGTGGCGATTCGCGCCGTGCCCGCCCCGTAGACCTGACGACCGGCCCGACCTGCGCGGCCTCGTGCGGGATGCGGGCCGCCTGTAGGCGGCTTGTACTGTGCTGCTGATCTTGCAGTGCTGCTTTTTTTTTGGGGGGGGGGGTAGTACAACTTTTAGCGGTGGGTTGGGTACCGGCATTTTTGTAATGCACACCAGTAGTCAGCGGCCCGCTTTTACGCGGCTTGCAGATTTAATCTGTGTTACAAAATAATACGTCTCTTTTGAAAAACAATAAATTACTGACAAATCTAACGCTAAAAGCATTATTACCCGGAAACAACAGTATTATTACAAGATCCACACTGCAAGCCGGCTAAAAGCGGCCCGCATCCCGCACGGCCGCACCACGCTCAACCCAAGAGGTAGGGGCACCTCCACAAATCCCCGGCGCGAAGCGCCGCTTAGTATATTAAGTAGTTCCCCTACCTCTTGGGTTGAGCGGAGGAAAAGGAGAGCCGCGTCCGAAATCGCCTGGAATACGCGAGAATTGATACCGGTTGTAATACGGTTTTATCACGGATTTTTAGGCGTCCGTCCTCCGTCCGTCCTCCGTCCTCGTGTGCTGCGTCTTCGTGAATGAACCGTCATACGTTCGATCTGTGCTCGTTTGATTTCTAGGCACTCCTACCACAGTCCGTAAAAATCCTGCGACTAGGACGGATCTATCGTGAATTATACCGGAAACATACTGCAAAAATCACGAATGTCCGTCCTCCGTCCTCCTGTGCTGCGTCTTCGCGTATGAACCGTCATACGTTCGATCTGTGCTCGTTTGATTTCTAGGCACACCTCCGAAGACGGCAAGATTCTGAATGGATGCGCGTGTATTCTAGCCCAGGCACGTCATGTATTCGTCTGAAACGCCAAAATAACGCGGTACCGCAGCGCGTTTTTACTGCTGAATCGGCAAGCGAGACTCGCCCTCTATATTTATACAGCGACTATATACACGGTGGTCCGAGGATATGCTGCAACATGATGGTGTAAAAAGGGATCGCCGCGGTGCGGGGGCAGTCCGCCGACCCGGGGCCCGGCGTCCGTCGACGGACGGGCGACGGTCGAGCGGCGGCGTCCGGCGTCCGGTGCCGGTACAGGCGGCGGGCGTGGCGATTCGCGCCGTGCCCGCCCCGTAGACCTGACGACCGGCCCGACCTGCGCGGCCTCGTGCGGGATGCGGGCCGCCCGTGGGCGGCTTGTACTGTGCTGCTGATCTTGCAGTGCTGCCTTTTTTTTTTTTTTTTGGGTAATACCACTTTCAGCGGTGGGTTGTGTACCGGCCTTTTTGTAATGCACACCAGTGGTCGGCGGCCCGCTTTTACGCGGCTTGCAGATTTAATCTGTGTTACAAAATAATACGTCTCTGTTGAAAAACAATAATAAATTACTGACGAAAAAATATAAATTACTGGCGAAAAAAAAATACTGACAAATCTAACTCTAACGCTAATAAAAGCATTATTACCCGGAAACAACAGTAGTACAAGATCAACAGTCCAAGCCGGCTAAAAGCGGCCCGCATCCCGCACCACGCTCAACCCAAGAGGTAGGGGCACCTCCACAAATCCCCGGCGCGAAGCGCCGCTTAGTGATATAATATTGATAATTAATTAAGTGATGATTATATGAAGTCGTGCAGGGAGGCGCTCGTCGTCAGCCGTCAGCGCAGGCGGGGCGGGAGGGGCGCCGCGCCAGATGACCGTTATTCGGACGACGTCACCTCGGACACCAGCACGACGGAACCTGCAGATTGCAGAGCAGGAGGCGGCACCTCCAGCATCGGCCACGTGACGGCACGCGTTAGTCCAGTCAGTTGCCAAGTCGACGCAGGCCCGGCGGCGGTCAGCGTGGCCCAGGGCGTCGCGGCGCAGCGCATCCCCACGCACCGCCTCCCCGATTCACCCGATGGGGCTGCGGTGTGGCCGCAGCGCGGCAGCAGCGGGGGGCGCGCTGGCAGCCAGCGCCCCGCTGGTCACCTTTCTCCTCACCTGGGTGCTCTCGGCCTTCGCTGTCCCCGCGGCTGTGGTGCTCAGCCTGGCGGTGGGGAGGCACGCTGTCAGCACCGCGCTGGCGGTCTACTACGCCTACCGCCTCCTCTTCAAGCTGCGCGAGTGGGAGTGGCTGGTGCGGAGCACGCATGCCAAGCCGCACACACGCACACACCCATGGAGACTACATGCATAACCACACGCACGCACGCACGCACGCACGTTTTGGGCTCGCTAGTCGTTATATGTTACTGTATTTTACATGCTACTGCTGCCGACGCGCCAAGAAGAGCCCTTGTTACGAGGCGAAGCTTGGGCACGACTGCAATCCAAAACAACATTCGCTATAGTTCCGCTACAGGTTCGTCTACATTTGACCTCTGACAGGCATGACTGCGATTCTTATTATAACCGAGTCGGCATCCGCGTAGCGAAGAAGGGCAAACTAGTTTTTCTCTAAATCACTCAGATGTAACGAGTAAGAACAACAAACATGTAACGGAATGTCCGCCTCCATGCTGCGAAACAATCCAGTATTTTTGCTGCCAGCGATCCCATTCACATGGGCGCTGAGCACACACATGCCGGCGCAGAAACACACCAACATAGTTGGATGAATGGACAGCGAGACAGATCATCGCATCGGTCAGTATTGCGCTGGATGTGCATGGCACAGGTTTGCGCGCCGGTTCCGGGGGTACTCACTGCTACGGTGGCTCTCCTGCCTGCCCCCCCCCCCCCCCCCCCCAACTTCCCCTCAGCCTTCCAGATGCGCCTGTGCGCGAGGTACCCCTACTTCCGGACGCAGGAGGCCGTCCTGGAGTGCCCGCCCATCGCGCCCGCCTCCAAGGCCCTGCTGGGGTGGCATCCCCACGGCATCACCTGCGTCGGCTGGATCCTCAACGGCAACGTCGGGCCGCAGCTCTTTGACAGCAAGATCTGCTGGCTCACCGCGCCCATCTTGTTCAAGCTCCCGCTGCTGGCCGAGATGCTCACCTGGTAGGGGAGGGGAGGGGCAGGGGCGGGGTGTGTGGGGGGCCGGGGGGGGGGGGGGGGGGGGGGGCATTCCCCAACCTTGGCCCTTATCTCCCCTCCCCGCGGACATGCCAAGTGCCGTAAGGCATGCGCTGCCGCCGCAGGTACAACTGCGCGCCCGCGTCTGCGCGCTCCATGAAGAGCCGCATGCGCCGGGGGGAGAACATCGCGCTCATCCCGGGCGGCTTCCAGGAGGCCACCATGTTCGAGTACAACCGGCACACAGTCTACATCAAGCGACGAAAGGTGCGAGCGCTCGCCTTCGCTTCTACCCCCCAACCGGCCGGGCGCATGCGGGTGCCGCTCTGCGCTGACCCTGCCCCACTCGCCCAGGGCTTCATCAAGTACGCCCTGCAGCACGGTTACAGGGTCTACCCCTGCTACACCTTCGGCGAGGAGCGCACCTACTACAGCATCTCGGTACTTGACTGCGCCTGCGGGCGGGGCGGCCCGGGCATGCGGGGAGGGGGCGGAGGGTAGGGAGGGGGGTAAGAAGGGCTGGGGGGGTGGGGGGGCAACGCCGCGATAAAGCAACCAACTGGTGAGCGCAATCGGAGGTCTGTCAGGGCCGCCTGCTTGCCACCTACTGTCGGAGCGGTTGATGACCTGGTCCGCCTGCCGCTCTGCTTGCCTGCAGGGGCTGAACCGCCTGCGGCTGTGGCTCAATAAGTACCAGATCCCCACGGTGCTGTTCGTCGGGCAGTGCCTCATGCTGCCCTTCCGGAATGTGAGCGCGCCTTGCCTCTCCTTAGCGCGGCATGTCCGTGGCGATCAACTCACCACGCGCCGCTGCCTGCGCACCGCAGCTGGACCTCATCAGCGTGATCGGGAAGCCGCTGGAGCTGCCGGCGATCGACAGCCCGACCCCGGAGCAGATCAACCATTGGCACGGCAAATACGCGCAGGCCCTGCACGACCTGTTCGAGCGCCACAAGGGGAAGTACGCGCACGACCCCAAGGCGCAGCTGCGCATCAAGTAGCCGCCCGCCCCCCTCCCCCCCCCCGCGGCCCCCTGGGAGCTCGCAGCTCGGACACGTCCGCAACTACGTCGGCGGCACTCGGACGGCGCATGCGGAGGCGGATGAAGGGGATCCCTCCGAACCCCAGCAACAGAGGGGGATAACGAGGGAGGCGTGCTCCTGGGAAGGGGGTGGGGGGTTGGAGCCAATACGGCAGAGGGGTACCCTTGCTTGCCCGGTCGCCCTTGAGGGGGGTCTCTCTGCCGCCAGAGGAGGGCCATGAACGGCCGGGCGCCTCTCGTTGTGACCGCGACTCGGTCGATGTGAGCAGTACTTAAAAGCTGGCTCGATTACGGCGTACCCGGCGTCATGAGAGTCCTGCACCGGAGCTAGTATTTATCCGCAGGGGGAGTTGTAAGTACAGCACCGCACGGCACGTACTGGTGAGGCAGGCAGTGCGCTCAATCGCGCTCATGTTGCCATCGTCGACGCTGCGGCGTGCCCCTGTTTTATTTCGTTGGGCTAGCATGCGGCTGTGGGCTGCTCCGCGCATGCCTGGCGCGCCATCGCGTGTGGCCCGTGATCCCCTCACGGCTGCGCGCACAGCTCGTCGCGCCCCTCGTCGTCGTAGATGGAGGAGATGAGCTCGTCCACGTTGAGGCTGTGCTGCCGGCCGTCCCGCTTGAGCGGCACCAGGTCCGCCGCCTCCGCCGCGAGCGAGCGCTTGGACCGCGCGGATGGGTTGTCCCGCACTGCGCAAACATGGGCGGAGCGGTGCGCGGTGAGCCCGTGCCCCTCTGGGCAGGCAGGGGCAGGTGGCCAAGGCAGCCCCCGCACGAGGCCACCCGCCCATCGCCCAACAGCCAGGAGCGCAGCAGTGCGGGCGCACGCGTGCCCTCATCCTTAGTGTGTCAGGTCGGTAGCACACACGACACACTGCCGTGGCGCGACTCTACGGCAGCCGGCTTGAAACCGCCACACAGTAGCGCGGCGCTTCTATTTCAGCGGACATAGTGATGGCGCTATTACCGTGGACGACACACCCCATGCGGCATGCCGCCACCTCGGAGGGCATCGCATCGCATCGCGTCAGTGGACGCGGCACGGCGAGCACATGTCACTAACTGGGTGGCCGCGACACGACTGGGGGGGGAGGGGGGGGGGGCATTGACACTACAATGCGATGGCACCATTCCAGCGGGGATGGTGACGCTACTTCAGGGGGGGAGGGGGGGGAGTTGAGGCGTGACACTGCTCCAATGAACGCGACACCGCTGGGACATCCAATGACACTGCTACTTCAGTGGACGCGGAACCACCGAGATATGGCGCACTTTAGTGCTCACGACAGTGCAGACCCGTGTTGGCAATTTCGTCACTGGCCTTCAATTAGCCTTGCGGAATGTTTCCGCAACTTGCTTGATGACTAGAACGGAGCGTCGCCTACCCAGGCGGGCTTTCCGCAACTACTTGACCGCTGCCTAAACGGCCGTCGCAGAGACGCTGCAAGGGTTTCACTGGTGCCAGTCCCGTCCCAGGGGCCGGGAAAACCCCATGTAGACCCGCCAGCACTATGTCAGCAGGCATGGCACTATGCTAGCGGGCATGACACGGCGGGTGTCGCTGCTCTAAGAGAATCCATCCATCAGGGTGAAGCATGGGTTACCTTGCTTGAGGAAGCTGTCCAGCCCGTCCATGCTGTCGCCGAGGTTCTGCTCACTAAAGCGCGAGCCGCCAATGAAGGACTGCAGCAATTCATCCACGGCGATAGAGCCCTCCTCGGAGGGCCTCCGCCGGGCGCCGCCCCCCGCCACATGGCGCCGCGGCGGGGTGGCGCCATCCGCCACGTTTGCGGCTGCCCGGTGGCGGAGGCCGCCGGCCTGCGCGCCCGCGCCGGGGCCGAGCAGCATGCGCGCGGGGATCCGCCCGCTGTTGGCCCAGGACGAGTCCCAGCCCTCGTCCTCGGCGCCCATGGTGAGCCCCAGGATGCTGCCCATCAGCACGTCGTCGTCGGTGTCCTCCACGCTGAAGCCGTTGCCGTGTGAGCGGCCGGCGAGGGAGGTCAAGGTGCTTCTGGTCAGGGGCTCCTCCTGGCGGCGATGCGAGGAAGGGGGGAAGCATGCATGGGCAGGGCCGGAAGGAACACGCAGCAGTGAGGCTCTGCTAGGGGCGCAGAGCTACGGGTGGGGTGGCGGGCTAGCGCATTCACTTTAGATCGTTCCAATTTGCACTGCGCGCACCTCGAGGTCCAGAACCATGCTGTCCTCCAGGTCGAAGGATGGATACCTGCGGGGGCACAAGGGGCACGGCCGGTCAGCTGCGGGGGAGGTCAGGTAGAGCAAGAGGGAGAGAGGCAGGGAGAGAGAGCAGGCATTAAACAAGAGTGCCGACATGGGAATCCCGGTGGCTGCACAATGCGGCTCAAGGGTATAGTCCATCTCAGTGTGTGCACAAAATATATAACTCCCGGGCTAGCCTCATGATGTGAATAAGATAGTAGTGGGGATCCGGATGGAGGGGGGGGGGGGAGCACTGCCATGGCAGCACACATCCTCTCCAAGCAGAGCATTCATCCACACACACATAAGGGGCTTAGCTGCTTACCCAACTGGAATGCTGTGATGACCTTAAAGCGCCTACAGCTCCATGTAAGCTCTCTCTCTCTCTCTCTCTCTCTCTCTCTCTCTCTCTCTCTATATATATATATATACATATATTTATATATATATACATATATATGTATGTATGTATGTATGTATGTATGTGTATACATATATTTATATATATGTATATGTATACAAATATGAATATACACGTATAAGTATACAAATATATATACAAATATACATATATGTATACATGTGTATATGTACGTGTGTATATATATACATAGCAATATATAATTTAAAAAGATATGCAGGTTCGGTGCAATCGGTCTCACTTGTGGATTTGAGTGAAAGGGCTACCGGCAATGGCTTCATCGTAGGGATGCAGCAGGGGTGGGGTGTGTGTGTGGGGGTTTTTTTTTGGGGGGGGGGGGGGGGGGGGGGGTTGTCAAGGCTTGCCTGCATAAGTTGGCCCCCTCCTCGGCAACAGCAGCAGGGCGGATTGGGGCCTCTGGCGCGTGCTGCGCCTTGGCCGCCTCGCGCAGCATGTGGATGGGGTGAGGCACAGGCGGCCGCCGGTGGTGGGGCGCCCCCTCTGGCGCAGCCGGCGCCCCATTGACGCTCCGTCGAGTGGAGGCGGAGCTCCTCTTGGCGAGCGAGTGGTCGCCGGGGGACTCTTTCTGATGGCTCGGCTGGCCGTTGCTGCCGTCGCCGGTCAAAGAGCCCCGCACCTGCGACAGCGCCTCCTCCTGGGCGCAACGGCAGCGGGGCGGGCGTACAGCTGGGTGAGTCGCGCATTCTCGCAAGCCGCCATCAGCTTATTCTGTGAGAGTCCCACGAACTCTTTGCCCCTGAAGCCGATTGCCTTCAGCTAACCAAGCAACGCACGCCGTGACCCTCCCCCCCCCCTCCCTTGGCATACTGGACAACGAGAGGGGGCCCCGCCTGCCCTGGTATGGCACGGAGCACATGTGGCATCAGGGAAGGGCGGGTCAATGGAGGACACACGGAGGCGCACCAGGTGGCAGCTGGTCGCCGCCCACTCCCGAAACTCGAGGCTCTTCTGCACGAGGTCGCCCCTGTCGCGCGCCTGTGGGCCCAGAGCAAACCTCGTCAGAGCAAACCTTGGCGCGCACGTCCATGGCACGCGCGTCCCTGTTTTCATGCCGTGTGACCGCTGGCTGTGGGCAATCTCACACGGGGGGAAACTGGTTAGCATACAAGAGCGCCTGAAGCATCATGGCCTGGGCTGGCCTGCTTGGGGTGGGACGGGGTATGGCCTGCCTGGAAATCTGGACGCTGGTTGCGATCCCCTGCGTGCATCGCCCCCTGGATGGCCTCCACCCGCGGCGAGGGCAGCGAGTCGGTGCTGCCGGCCAAGGCATCGCGAGCGCCTGTGTCCGCAGCGCTCGGCGGCGTCCCCACTGCGCCGCTGGGCGCGATGTCCCCGCTGCGCAGGAAGTCCTCCAGCTCCAGCTGGTCGGGGTCGAGCTGCTGCCGCCGCACCTCGCTCGCCCGCGTGCAGTAGCGCTCCCCCTCCGCGTACCTGCCGCCCCAGCAGCGCATCCAGGACGGCCGCAGGCCGGCGTGAGCGCCGATCACCGGCATCGTAGGTCCCTACCCACCCATGCAGGTAGTGATGATGGGTGTGGTTTCTCACCCATGATGGTAGTGAGAGACTGCTGGCTGCAGGCCACGCGAGCATGTGGATCGGCATCAATAAAAATCGATCTCACTAACCAGTCTGCCAGCCTATCAGGATGGAAGTTCGGCAATTGAGAATAGAATACAATAGAACCATGTGTTGATAATTTGGATTGCTATGAAAGATACTGACAGATACGTCTCAGTCTTTGTGCAAATCGATATCGGAAAGCACTTATAAGTGCGTTATTTGAGTTTGTATTGGAATAGCGGAATAGAATTGAAGTGGAAACGCTAGAAGGGTGGCAAATAAAAGACGGCCGGCCCCACCGCTTAAAATATTTGCCACCTACACGCTGGATATCTATGACGGCGACTATTTTGTGTATGTCATCGCTGCGACTGCCGAGAGCAGATATGCTTCACATGGATAACTGGGAATCAATGCTATCGTAAATTGGACCTTGAACATGATCAAACAATATCGAATCAACCGGAATCGAATCAGAATGTTTTACCCCGCCTCGATAACTGATCACGACTACGATTCTCCTTACTGCTGACCGCCCCCCTCCCTTAATGCGGATGTTCCCTGTGCCCCTGCAAAACGCATGGACACCGGCGCCTTGATCGAAGCGGCACTTGCTACGCCCAGGATGCGCTCTGCCAGACAGCTCAGCGCTGCGCAGCTCACCTAGGCAGGGCGGCTGAGACTGAACACTCGAGAGCCAGAGGGTGGCGTATGCGGTAGCAGAAAGAAAGCCTCCGCGCGCCAGCGCTACCCTCTCGCACTTCAGGAAAGCGGGGGAAGGGGGGAGGGGGGGGCAAGGTCCCACCTGTCGCACTGCTTGAGGAGTATGCCCAGCAAGCTGAGCGCCTCTGCGAGCTGCTCGTGCGGGAGCGCCCGGGCCTGCACCAGCGCCTCCTTGATGGCGACGCTCTTCTGGTACAGCTTGATCGCGTCCGGCTCCCGCTTTGGCAGCTGCACGATCGCGTTGGCCAGGTTTTCGTAGGCCACTGCCGTCTGTGTTGACAGCCGCCGTTGGGGCGTGGTCAGTCGCTGGCGGGGAAGAGGGTGCGTGGGGGGGCACGGACTGACTAGCCGGCTGCCCCGTCCTTCCTTATCACCAGCATTTATCCTCCTGCAGTCCGTGCCCTGCCGCCCCGGGTCGCTGCCAGCCGATTCGGCTATCATAAGAAGGCTCGCTGTCAGGATGCGTACAGCTAACCGGTTTGCATCCGGTCCCAGCTACCCCTCTCAGCCCCCCTCTCGCCGCATGCGACGAGCTGGGTGGCACTGCCCCCTGGAGGGGGTCATGGTGGAAGGCAGGACAGGTGGGCAAGCCAGGCAGGGCGCTGGCTACACTGGGCGCTGAGTTATCCGGCTCAAGGTTGGAGCACACAGGGAAGGTTGACACCCCGCGCATCATGCTGTGCTCTGCAGCTAGCTGCAGCAGGGAATGGGCCACTAATGCTGGATGATGGGGGGGTACCTTGTGGTGGCGCGCCCCGTGCGTCGCCTCGCTCAAGCGCATCGCCTCCTCCAGCTGTGCCTCCGCCTCCGGCAGCCGGTGTAGCTTAACCTATAAGCAGATAGGCAAACGGCCTCAGGTGAATGCCTCTGCGGGACTGTTCGCCCTTGGGCTGCCCTCCCTCCTTCCCCTTGCCCTATACACACAAAGACACACACACACACACACACACACACACACACACACACACACACACACAGGGCCACAGCCGCAGCGCAATGCCTCACTATGCTGCAACAATCCGCAGGAGGCGCAACATCGGGCAAAATTTGAACGGCGGTGCCCAGCCGTGGTCGGTCCTGTTCTGGCGTTTTTTTCAAATTTCTATTCCATTCTAGTAAATATTATTCTATTCTCATCTTCCATTCATTGCTGAAGTTACACCGTTCTAGACTGTTATGACGCGATAGAAAAGCCCGATTATATAATCCTTCAGCATGTCTGCAGTATTGGGGCAGAGGTGTATTGGGGCAGGAGGGAGGGATCGGCCCGGGGGGGGGGGGGGGGGGGGGGCTCCCGTACCAGCAGAGCGCCTAGCCGGTTGACTACGCTACCCAGGTGGGGCGATGCTGCCTCCCCAGGTGAGCGGCGCAGCAGGTTCACGCAGTGCCGGTAGAGCAACTCCGCGTCCTCATCCCGGCCAGTTTGCGCCAGCAGGTCCGCGTAGCCCTGCAGCGGGTCAGCAGCGCGTCCATCATGCCCCCCCCCCCCCCCCCCTCCCCCCCCAGCCTTGCTCGTTGCTGACCAGCGGCCGGGCCGACGGGCCTCCTCACCTTGAAGACATGCGCCAACCTGGAC
Source organism: Tetraselmis striata (assembly GCA_006384855.1). Classification (NCBI taxonomy): domain Eukaryota; kingdom Viridiplantae; phylum Chlorophyta; class Chlorodendrophyceae; order Chlorodendrales; family Chlorodendraceae; genus Tetraselmis; species Tetraselmis striata. Next base: position 48,055 of record VCJN01003119.1, read on the forward strand.
GGCAGCACCCCCGCGTGCCCTTCCAGCACATCGATCGCCTGCTGAAAGCGCGCCTCAGCCTCGTCTGCTTTGCCACCCTGAGTAGCCAGCGCCAGCGCCAGCCGCCCCGCCGCCTCTGCGGTCTCCACATGCTGCGGCCCATGCAGCTCCTAGCCGCCCCAAAGGGAGGAAAGGGGGGAGCGAGGACCGCGCAATGAGTCACCCAGGGCCGGGTCAAGCAGGGAGGGGAGGGAAGAGGGGGGGGAGGGGGGTCAAGCAGGTGGGTGGGCGGGGGCGGGGAGGGGGGGCAAGCAGCGCCTGTGTTACCGTGGTGAGTCGCAGCACCTCCCGCAGCGCGCGCTCCGCCTCCTCAGACTGTGACAGAGATGTAAAAAGTAGAGCTGCGCGCAGGGAGACACACGGTCGAGGTTCAGCCCACTACCGAGCAGGGCAAGACAGCCGATGAGAGCACTGTTATGATATGCGGAATGGCTACATATCATGGCTTTGACCCCCCCTCCCCCCCCCCCCCCCCCCCCAAACAGAAAGAGAGAAAACGACATTTACCTGGAGACACATCAGCGTACACCACGAATACACCCCAAAGCCTCCAAAAACAAATGTGAATAGAGTGTTGCTTTTGTGGACCCAAGAATCCGATTACATGTTTGTATTGGCACCCAGTAGCTGCACGAGTGCTTGCTTATGCTGCTGTGCTCAGCGGGTAAGGGGTAAGGGGGGGGGGGGGGGGGGGACACGCACCTTGCAGGGATAGCGCCGCGGCTAGCTGGGCGCTCGGCAGGGGATGGCACCCGCGCAGGGCGGCCACAGCGCGCGCCGCGGCGTCAAGCGCCTGCCGTGTCCTGCCGTCCTTGCGCAGCCCCTCGGCCAGCCGGAGCAGGAGCCCGGGCACCTGCGGCAGCCCAGCAACCCCGTCAATGCGCTGCATAGCGGGCGACCGTGGAGAATCCGTGGAGAGCCGTGCTGAGCGACGGGGCTGCAGGGCGGCGACGCCGCTATCCTTCCAGAGCTGGGAGAGCATCAGCGCCCCCATCCCCCAACATACAGATGCACTATTCCCTTCCCCACGGCGCACCTCAAGGCCCACGCCTCCCTTGTGCTGCGACTGCGGCTGCGCGGGCTGCATGTCCAGAGCCGCCTGCATATGCGCCACCGCTGCTGCATGCTCCCCCTGCGCGGACTTGACGCGCGCGAAAAGCTCCAGGCACTGCGCCGTCTTGCGCTCGCTGGCGCCTGCTTTGCGGATCTATGTGTGGCGCAAACGAACCACCACGCCAAAGGTGCTCAGTTGCTGCCAGGCGGGCGGGCGGGTGGGGGCGGCAGGCAGAGGATGAAGGCCGTGCTGCCGTTGTTAGGGAGACTGGCGCTGGGGCCAGCAGCAGATAGTGTGCATCCAGGTGGTTCCAGGTGCGGATGGCTGATGGCGATGGCATTTGGTATGTAATTGCTGGGGGAGCGCATCAAGTCGGAATGAGTAGCAGCCCACTGTTCCTGCCCTGCTATTATTGGCGTGCTGCAGTTTTTGGGTCACATATATTAGCGACAATCACACATATTACTACATACATGTGTATTAATTTCGGTATATGCTACTGGTATCCCAGTTCCATATCGGACACCCCCCCCCCCCCCCCCCCTCCCCCCCTCGCCCCCACCGTCCTCTCTCCCGGCCCCGCCTTCACTTCGGAGGCAGAGCCTATTCAGCGCGCCTATATGGTTCATAGTGGCCGGGGCATAGGTGGCGCACCTGGATTGCGCGTCGCATGAGCGCATCTGCATCGCCAAGCGCATCGGAGTGGCATAGACAGGCCACGACCCTCTCCAGCGCGGCGGCCACGTTGGCGTGCTCCGGCCCGCAGGCCGACTCCTGCAGCGCCAGCGTGCGGCGGTGCAGCGCCTCGGCCTCGCGCCAGCGGCCCTCCCCCTCCAGGAGAGCTGCCAGCGAGTCGGTCACGCCCGCGAGGGAGGGGTGCTCCGGACCAAGTCGAGCCTCCCACTCTACCAGCTTGTTCCGGATGTCTACCTCGCCCATCCCCGCGAAGCCCACGGCACCGGTGGCGCCCGCCGAATGGGCCCCTTCGTCCGCCGCGCCGAATGCCTGCCGCCCCGCCTGCCCGGGACGATGCCGCACCGGCCGCGCCGGCCGGGCCGTACCCCGCCCGTCGCCCGCCCCCTCTGACACCGTCCACGGCATGGCTGTTTCTTCTCGCGTGCTTCGACGCTGTGGAGTCGCCCGGCAGAGAGTGCGCTGTCGATGCAACGAGCAGTGACGCGCGTCCATTAAAAAAACGACTGCTCTCACTGGTGCCCGGTACGCTACTTATCAGCGGGCGGACGACGAATATAAATATGTAGGCGGGACGACGCTTAAATGTCCTGTTATGAAGGGAAGAAAATCCTTATATTTACTAATTAATACGTAGTTCTCGTGAGCAGTAGCTGGTAGGTTCTCCCTATATCTGGAGTTGCTATATTTATTCATTGAAATAAGATGATATTTATTATGGGTCGTCTTTTTATAATCAGTAATCATTAATCATTAATCAGCAACTATTCGTCATTTGCGCGTACCTGTAGCCCTGCCGAGTCGTACGCGTATCGTGTATGCTCCTCGTACTATGTACTATACTACAGGTGTCGAACTTTACAAACGAGTAGGTCTTAATCCGTCCGCAAGCGCTGCACGCCACAGCATGTCGCCAAGCCGATTGCTGCCCTGTGGGCATATACCCTCATCTTCCCTCGAGCTACCCGGCCCTAATACTCGCACAATGAATGCGATGGCGTATAGTGGACATATTCGCATTTACATCTAGCATTGGTGTAATGTTGAATCTTGCCAGATGTAATAAACGCGTTACATCGCATGTACGGAGTGTACATCTAGGGTTATCTAGGGCATTTCTACCTATGCCCTACTCTGAGAACATGCGAGGTGGTGTTACGGCTATCTTGAGTCGCGAGCCCGTGGCCGCGCTTGGCGTATGCGCTTGAAAACTCAGCGATACCCGCCCGCTAGCGGTGCGAGCCGGAAAGCGGAAACTGCCAGTCAGCAATACAATGCGCAAAAATCACAATATAAGCGCGCAGTGCATTAGGTCACTGTGCGTCTGAAAGCTGTGTGCGGCGCTTAATCGCACCCGCACCCGCGCCCGCTAGGTCCACACTAAGTCCGCGAACGGCCGTGGTTCGCACGCGGCAGGCCCGCCTCACTAGGAGGAAATATGGCCATTGCGATAATCGAACCTTCGCACATGCGTGCGCGCGTACTGAAAGCGCCGCTTATTAGCTCAGGCCGCAGAATGAAAGTAACAACGGCGCTCTGTTTTGTTGTATAAACTCGGTACCGAACAGCTCGTTGTACCGCGTGGGGCCCCGATTTGAAGTTGAGTTGTAAAAAACCTGTTCATTACTTTTGACGCATGTAGTAATGTCAAGAAACAACAGCACCGTTCGCCAGAGAAGCGAGCGCTAGGCAGAAGCACCTATTGTAGGTGACAAGAGGGTTAGCAGGATGCAAGGGGTTGAGGCAAAAGTGAATAGGGTTTCCGACTTCCAGAGGTGGAACGTTGTGGAAAGATGAAGTAGAGTGATTACAATTTGTGTTGCGAAGGAGACATATATGTGAGCTGGGCATGGATTCGAGGTTTTGGCAATTCCCTTACAAGTAGTATCGTAGGTGTTAGAGTACTATATCGTATCTATTGGGGTGTACGAGTACGCGTACTCATCGTCGTATGTAGCGAGATGATTGTCGGCTCCATGGTTGCTTGTTGGCGGTCGTGAAAAGTGAGAACTACTTAATCCTTACAAGGCGGCCTCGTTACTACATAAGGATTAAACCCAACACTCGGCGGGAGCCACGCCGGCGCTATCGAGCATGTATAGTCCCCCCCCCCCCCCCCCCCCCCCCCCCGCCTCCCCATATTTACTCTAAAGTGACACGTCAAGAAACCTATCGTCACGTTTCATAACGTACGGTCACGTACCATAACGTATCTTCATGTACCGTACGTTTACAACGTACAAATCCCCCATTTGAAGATTCCGGACATGCTTCGACACCTACTCGTAGCTTGTCCTGGCGAATCCACAATACTGGTTAGCAGTCGTTGTCACGTGCCGACGAAGTCAATATCTAATATATTAGTAACTGCTTCCAGCATGAGCAGGCAGCAGGTAGGCATTAGGAAGCGGGAGGCATGGCAAGTCTTGCCAAAATACCATGGTCGGTGAATTACAACATCGCCGAGGCATGGCAAGACAACCATGATGGGAGTGGAGGCTGAGTGTTGTGCAAGCGACATCAAAAGGGATGAACTGCGCCGAATCCGTGCCCCCCCTTAAATGTGCTGTCGAAGGGTCTAGGGTTGCTGCATGCAACCCTGTGGTGCTGGGGGTTACAGTGACCGTTGTACGGATCGGCGCACGACATGATTCCGAAGATTTCCGTGGCATCGTAGCACCGATTGCACAAGGCCTACTAGTAGGGCTAGCATTGCTATAGGATTGGAGCACATCTCGGTTCTTGTTTTCTAACCTCGGTTGATCCAGCGAAGCGTCGATTTTTCGGCGGTAAGCGTTATTGCCGTACATGTACCCGTATAGTGCAGCGGATCGGGCCTATAGGTGCATGACTAAAGCGCCTATCTACTGGCATGTACTGCTACGTACTATAATCCACCCACCCACCCGCCCGCCCACCCACGGTCCTTAATTACACAGCCGTCCGATTACGATCTCACGGTTGGCAGGTACTGGTACTAGTACTCGCTACTCGCTGCTGGTAATGGAAAAAAAACTGATGGTAGCGACTACTTCAAAGCGCTGGCAATGCGAACGCTCGCTACTGGTACTGGTACTCGCTACTCGCTGCTGGTGCTGCTGGTACTGGATGGTGTGAATTACAAAAGGGCAATTCCCCATAACTGCTAGTACTGGTATTGGTACTCGCTACTCGTTGCTGGTAATGGAAAAAAAACTGGTACTTCAAAGCGCTGGCAATGCAAACGCTCGCTAATGGTAATTCAAAGCGCTAGCAATGCAATTCATGGAACTGTAGGCCAGTGATATAGAACCCGTTCTTTTAATTTTGTTCTGAAAAATCGACGCATCGCTGATTCAACTGTCAATTTACTTCATAGTTGACAACGATTATACTACCTCCAACATGAGCAAGCAGGTACGCACTAGGCAGAGGGAAGCACAGTCAGTTTTGCCATGGAAACTGCAGGGCCACATTGGCCTGGCAGTGCGCGCCTATTCCCGCGGGGCCGCTAAGCCGGTGTGCGAAAAAAGTAACAAACCGGCAGTCTCCACGCTCCCCGTCCGTTGCGTGTGTGCAAGTTGTGAACCCTCCACCTGCCTAACAATGAGCCGCCTCGTGCGACCCCCCGGAAGCGCCGCGGAGCCAATCGTGCATGCGATCGCGGGGCGCCAAGCTGGCACAGGGGCATTAGTGTCGCGACGACTCGCGTGAGGACATGCGATTCGGCCCTCTGTCCAACGTCTCCTCCACGAGGCATTCGAGTAGCGCTCCAATGCCACGTCGCGCGCGATAAGGTGGCCAATAATCTCAGAAAGAAGGCTCCGGCGCCGCCACGACACGTCAAAAGCATTAGAAAACCGGGCGATTAGCGCACGCGCCGGAATGTCAACAATAGGATGTCAACGTCTCCTGCAACCAGGGTGACTGACTCCCGCCACGCCGAAGGCAAGCAAAGATCGGAGGGATCATGGCTGCGCAAGCACCCACGGCGTTCTTGAAACGCCGATATCAAGCTTTCCTCGTACTCGTTTGCCACGAAGCTCTTCTAGTACGCGGTGCATTACACCACTGATTTCACCACCGATTATCGATTTTGAGAAAGAAAAAATCCGCCACTGTAGACCTCTTCAACATCGTCGAGTTAATGGGGAGCACAGTTGTGTCGGGTAAGTAACATCGGTCTGGGAACCCCCTCCCATTTTGCTTTAAGTACTAACATCTCACAAATAGTACGTCATGCGGTATATCTGGGGATCAAAACGGGAGGACCGTCGAATACCGGACGACAGATCTAAAAACGGCATTCTAGAAGATTTTACCGGCTTTGAAGTCTACCGTGCCGCTTTTTTTTCCGATGTATTTCGTTGTGTTGTAGTACTTACGGCGGTTTATCGGGTACTAACTTGTATACATACACGCACGACACGCGCGGTATCGGCCAGTCGGGGACGCCGTGCCAAGGACGGCCGATGCCACAGGGGTTCCGGACGTCACGCTGGCGGGCGAGCAACGCGGACGAGCCAGCGCATGATGGGAAGAGCGCCGGCATACGGGCCGGCGCGGCTGGCACGCCCACTGTGGCATACAACCTAGCAGCGGAACGACATCGTTGCATACGTTGTACGTTCACCAATGATGCCGAGCACACGGCCCCTCACGGTGCAGTAGTGCACCGTGCGATTGTATGTTGCGCAAGCGACAGCAAAAGGGATGGAATGTGCCGAGTCCGTGTCCCGCCTAAATCGCCGATGCTCTCGAAGGGTCTAGAGCTGCTGCTACCAACCCTCCGGTGCCGGGGATGCCAATGACCGTTGCAATACGGAACGGCGCACGGTGATTCCGGAAATTTCCGGAGCATTGCAGCGCCGTTTGCACAAGGCCGACTCGGATTGGCGCCACTATAGGATTGGGGCATCACTCGGTTGTCGCTTTATAACTTCAGTTGATACTTTACAACGAATAAATATTATGTTATTCGAAATTAATATGCTGTCCGGCTTGTGATGTCGTCCGACATAGGAGTACTTATTATATGATTATATAGTACAAGTAGCGCAAATATGCCATTTACATGCTAGCATACAATCCCTTTAGCGACTAGCAAGTAGAGTAGCGACTATGAGTAGCGACTCCAGCGCTACTGCTAAGATACACCGGTACTACCACCGGTGCCATCTGACTACCGGTACTACCGCCGTACATGAATGGCAATTTGTCCCCGCCCGCTCTTGGACGACCTGTATAACCCTGAATGCTTGGTCCCTAATATATGTAGTAGCGACCAATCCTCATCATTCTGCTATTAATAGAATTACACAGGTGCGATTCTTATTACTTCATGGGACGGTGTGTGTGTGTGGGGGGGGGGGGGGGGGGGGGGGGGGGGCTCTGCGCGCCGCGCCCTGCGCGCCACTCAGTCAGCAGTGCTGATTAGAGTACGTAGTAGGGTATTTAGCTAGCTCGATATCTAGGGTAGAGACCTTAACATGATCTCGTCACGTTCATCCCCGCCGTAAACGTGTCAATTGGCGAGGCGATATAAGGGGAAAACTGTATAGCAGCGCAGTGTATTGTCGTCAACAATAATGCGCTACGATAACATATATCATTGTCATGTGACTGCAGTCACTCGCTGAAGAATCAGCATGGCAGATTTTCGGAGTTGAAACTCCGAGGTGAGTGCTGTTTGACAGGAATAGTTTTTGGTTTGTCATGGCTACAATGACACATATAAGCGGTTTATTGAGGTTTGTGTAAGTATATGGAGGCAAAGGTTTGTGTGGATGGCAGTGTATGTTACGCCGTTGAGGCGCGCCCATGAGAGACCCAAACACCACAGCATGTTGCCGGTCCGATGCAAATCAGAGCGCCGGACATAGTAGGTAAAGGGCTATGGTCATTCTGCGTTGTTTAGAGCCGTACACCATGTGTGAATCAGTACCCCTCCGAAGACGGGGGGGGGGGGGCACACGGCGGGTGTCTTGTTGTCATATGATTCGGCATGACGGGTGCTTGTCAGAATCAAATGGATGTTGCCTCAAGATTGGAACACGCCGATTATTGTATTGCTGCGACAAGTTATGGCAGTCAGCACCAGGACCCGCCCCAAGGCGCCCCCTCGGGAATCAATTGGCGGATGAGCACAATCTACACCATTGATTCTTGAGGCTTCCACCACATCAGAAACCATGAGGCAACATAGTATACTAAAAAGGAATTCATATGGTGACACATCGCAAGACAGCATATGTTGTTCGATTGCGGCATGCAATAGCACACAAAGTACACTGCGCGAAGGTGGCTGGTTTGCTTAGGGCTCAATCTCAACCGGAAATCATGAATCGAAAATCTCTTATTGCTTTTCATTATACATGTTTTGTCTCATTTATTTGGCTCTCTTTTTGGTGCAGGATATGTGTGTGTTTTGTTTGTTTGTCATTGCCTTGGTTATGATGGGCTGCAGGTGTTGTGATGGGTGTAAGAGGGGTAGCATGAAGTGATGAGAGTAAGGGGGGGTCTCGCTTAACTTCAGAATGCACCTGGGCAACATGAGTGATTGTATTTTCAAACAGTGGTGAATATTTTCTTGATGTTGTTCTATGGGTAGGTGTAATTGTTCTGAAATTGTTGGGTGGCTACTTGTTACTGTTTTGTTATTGATCTCTGCGGTTGATTGGGAACCGTTTTGTGCCATGTGTTTGCGCATCAGTCAGCTTTTCTTACGCATTGCACAACCAGAAATGAGGTTGGTTGAGCAGCCACTTGAGCAGCGGCCCTAAGATTGGCTGTTTTACTGTCATCATTGAACATATCACCGCCCGTTCGAGCAGTTGTAATTGTTTTGTTGTGTTGGGTCTTTTGGTCGGTGTTGTGTTTCGTTGTATTTGTTACCTGGCCAGTAGGCCGGGCAGGTCTGTGTATGTTTCTGTGGTCCTCTGTGTCATCTGCAGTTTTGGCCGCCAGATCATGTGATATCTGTGGCCTAAATAAAGCCCTTGCAGTAAAAATAGACTGCATCAGGAGACACCCAATCTGGTCGATTTTTGGGCTTAGTGATATAATTGTCCTCATCTGCCACTCGTGACAGTCTTGTCAAACTTGGGATTAAACCGTCCCCTTATACTGGTTTTGGGCCTATTGGTATTTGCAGCATATGGCGTAGGTGTGAGAGCCTCAGCATCTGTCTCTTGCTGCATACGATTTTGCAGCAAGATGTTGCCTAGGAACTAGCAACATCTGCAATGTTTGTTTGTGCTGCATTGCATTATTTCGAAAGGGTAAAGTAATGATGCCAAAGTCATCATCGGTTTATTTGACATGTGTGTAGATACATGTCTCAAATTATACTCAAGATCCAGGCAGTTAGTTCAAAGTATAAGAGTGCAAGGCAATGGACTCAGGGGTGATACCCTTCCGTTGGTGGAGCACGAACACCCATATCAAGAAAGTCGGGTATGTGCTGCTCTGTGTGGGCTTCAGAAAATGCATTGTCCAGTCCACAGTAAAAGTGACATTATTGTTGCCCGGCAACTTGCTGGCCTCTTTCATCAAGGGAGGAAAAGTCACAGCTGGCACTTGCTCAAATCAGTAAAATCGGGATGTTGAGTGTTGGGAGTGCATATCGCTCTCTCACTCATGGGGTCGACAAAAGTTTTGCGACAGGTATATAGAAGATTCATTGATGCGGCGCGCGTACGCGGTAGTTTCGCAGTGTACGACTACGAGTACTCGCGTACGGGGTGTACGTGTCGTACTAGTACGGGGTACCGGTAGTGTATACGTGCGTTGTGCAGTTGTGCCGTTCTCAACATGACGCGCCACCTGGGCCATACTACTACACAACTGCTGACCCGTACTTGATCTCCCGCCAGCGGAGCGTGTACACCAGCGTGACCCAGTTGACGCTCTACCATACCTAACTGCTAGGGCCCACTGGCGCCGTCCGTTTCACATTGTGAGTATCTTTCTGCGGGCTGGGCGGTTGACACTACCTCAAGAATGTCTGGACCCCCCCCCCCCCCCCTTCCATTTCCGACTGCTGATCTGTGGCAGCTATGGCAGACCATCTCGCAAATACTGCCGTTACACAGGGGGGTGCAACAGAAACAAGAGCTTCGTGCACATGCGGCATACTGATGCGAATTGCGTGTTAAGCATCGGTAGAGTGCACAGGCTAGAAAATGATCTTTATGGCCAATGACGTTTGTGCTGTGCCGTCAAAATGATGGTGTGATATGTTCTGGATGAGTAAGTTTTAAACCAAATATGGAATACCACCCTTTTCATAGGACTTTCCCTTTGTTGGTGTTTCTCATTTAATGAATCGTGCAAAGCTCTACGTTGTTCCCGCATTATCGGACGAACAAGATGTGCGAAAAATGGAAGGTATGGCTCAAATGTCGCATTTGACCTGTGATAGCTGTGGTGGGGGCTGTAGTCTACTGATAGGCGCACAGGCACACGCACGGTCTGCTGCGGCACATGAAAGTGCAGGGAGCTGGCCGCCAAACCTATACAACTGCTGCATTAAAATAAATTCCAATCAACAGCACTAGATCACCGCTAGCCCGGTGACAATCCAAAACCTGCCCGTGGGGTTTGTCGAAACCATAAAATGCCCCCTTTTTCCCTGCGCCGCGGACACGGGTGGGAACAAAAACCGCTGCCTGGTTGACTGGCGGCAGCATGAGGACAGTGAGCAGCCAGCTACCATTCGGCGCTGCCGTTGGCGGGGAAAAGCATCAGCGTCTCCGCGCCATCGGACGACAGCATGTTCATGAACTGCGGCAGACTGATGCGGCCATTCTTGGCGCCCTCCACCTCGTTCAGCACCTCCCTCAGCTCCGCCACAGACTCCTCCGGCAGCAGCGCATGCAGCTCGTCCAGGTCGAGCTCGCCGCTGCTGTCGGTGTCCACCGCGGAGAAGAGGTCCTCCACCATTTCGCGCCAATCGTCCCGCTTCTGGACAGTCTCCCAGTTGAGCAGGGAGGCCAGCAGGTCCTCAAACTTTATGTCGGGGCAGGTCAAGCTCGTGGGGCCGTCTCCGTCCAGGAAGAGCGCGGCGCACTCGTCGGGGTCCGTCTCCAGCTGGCTCGCCATCTCCCATACCTCCGCGTCCGTGAGGTGGTTACCGCCCTGCTGCACCAGCTCGCTCAGCCCCTGTCGAAACTGTGTGAAGGTGACCGAGTCCTGGGTGCCGCCCAGCTCGGTGAACAACTCCCGCAGGTGCATGACCTGTGCCGCAGAAGCGCAGGTCAGGAAAAAAGCCCCCGCAAACCAAGGCGGCAAGCACAAGGGGTTAACGGTGCTGGACTGCAGCTAGCCTATGATTTGTGAGACGGCCAACTAAAACTTTATGGACGGGATGCAGAGAGGCAGAAGATATCCTCCAGAAAGCGGGGAGAGAGCGGGGGGGAGGGAAGGGGGGGACACCTGCGGGTCCCTCGAGTTGGAGATGCGGCCGGCAAGCTTCCGGAGCAGGGTCTTCTTGAGCACGTTGAAGGTGCCAAACATCTGCAGGCGACGGACGACGTCCGAGCTGAGCGTGTCCTCCTGCTTGGCACTTGCCTCGCCGCCCTCGCGCACCCACGGATTCTGCAGAGCCTGCACAGCCGTGGGGCGCTTCCGCGGGTCCTTTGCACGCCACCCATCGCATGTCAGCCCGCCACGAGGAGGCTCACTGGGCCAGATTCACAAAGTGCCGCACACAGTGCCTCATGGCTACTCCGCAAGCAGCAAAGGCAGCGGCTGGAGGAGCCCGGGGGCACACCTTCTGGAGCAGGCTGGCCACAAAGTCCTTGGCGCCCTGGCTAACAAACTTCCAGTCCCCACTCTCCAGGTCCAGCGCGTCTCCCTTGACCTTGGCAAACACCTCCTCGATGTCGTGATCGCTCATGTTGTCCGCCTTGAACGGCAGCTGCCCGCTCAGCAACAGGTAACACGACACGCCAGCCGCCCAGACATCGGCCTACCACCACCCCGGCAGCAACCACGTATCAGTGCAGGGCAGGCTGCAGATGCCAAAACACCCAGCCAGGCTTGTCCTAGCCGCGCAGCTGGTCCTGTGCCCCCCCCCCCCCCCCCCCCCCCTGGGCAGCAGCTGGGGCCTGCCGGACATCACCTCCGGGCCATATTCGCGATCGATGACCTCAGGCGCCATGAAGAAGGAGGTCCCGCAGCGCTCCGTTAGCACCTGCCACCACAAAGGCGGGAGCGAAGAGGTATTTGCCGCTTGTCAGGCACACCGTCGTGGGATGTGCAGGCCCAGCAGTACACGGGGCATCCAGGCGCCCCACCGTGCCGCGGGGCGCATAGACGGCGAGGCCGAAGTCGATCGCTTTCAGAGGCGCGTCCTCGCCCTCGTGGTGGAACAAAAAGTTCTCCGGTTTGATGTCGCGATGCACAACGCTGCACTTGTGGCACTGCGCCACTGTGCGCAGGATGTCGCGCATCAGCTCCGCCACGCGCGCCTGCGAAATGCCACTCACCGGTGAGCTGAGGTCGCGGCGGTTGGCCCTCAGCCCATCGCACCCATCGCCAGCCACTGGCAGCCAGATGCGCAGGGCGTCGTCTCACCTCGGAGTAGTGGCCGTCACTCTCGTCAGCGAGGCGGCTGGCTAGCGTGCCGCCCGTGCAGGCCTCCATGACCATGTGCAGGTGACCCGGCGTCTTGAACACCTCGTACAGCGTGCAGATGTTGAGGCAGCGCCCCACGCGTGTCAGGACGTCGATCTCCGCCTGCTGCTTCTCCTGTGCGCTCAAGTTGCGCGGCAGCCGCATCGTCTTGATCGCATAGGTGTTGTTATTGTTCCGGCTGACCACCTCGTGCACAATGCCAAAGCCCCCCTGCCCCAGCACCCGCTTGATCTCAAAGCGCTGCTCCAGTCCGTCCCCCATGATAACCTTGGCGGACCTGCGCATACCACCAGGCGGGTGCGGGTGAGATCCAAGTGCGGGCAGGTCCCAACTGGCAGTCACATCCCTCCCCAAGTCGGGAGGCGCATGCCTGTGGACCGAGCATGTGGCAGCCTTGCGAGTGTGGCGCGGGACTGCTCCTCTCTTCGCCGGAACCCTGAAAGGCTTGGCGCCCCGGAGCACCGTAGACGAACCAGGCAGCTGGATGCTGGGGTTGGCGCGCACTCTGCGGCTGGTGAGGCCGGCGCTGGTTGTCCATAGCGACATGGTTGGCCTATTTGATCTTGCTGCAAACGGAAGGTGGAGAGGATGGGGGCGGGGGGGAGCTTGTGAGATGCGGGCAGAGGATCATCAGTATCATGGAAGAGTGGCATGCTGTGACAAGATGCAGCGAGGTGTTGGAGCAAGATGCGCACTATGGCTGCCAGGAGACATCGTTCTTTGCACCTTCCCCCCCCTTCCACCCTCGCTCAGCCTCCACTCCACAGCGGTTTCGACCTCTGCCGATCCCCCCTCCCCAGTGTCGTATCACGCGCGCAGTCACGAGATATCCACTGCGCCGAATGTATCTCGCGTCCCGTGGAGAAGGCTGAGGGGCTTTTCGGCGCGAGTAATGCCGAGGCTACTGGAGGGGGCGGTGCTGGGCCACTTGTGCGCGCACAGTCCAACCAGCGTCGCAAGTACCGATATACCTCGCCAGGCACGCGCCTCTTCGTGACCGCAGCAAAGGCGGCCTCGGCAAGTCGTTACTTGAGGGATGGAAGGGCACGGTGGTGTCAGGCCCGGAGGATGGTGGGGGGGGGGGGGGGGGGGGGGGGGGGGGGACTAGTTCAGTGCAAGTTTCTTACGCCGAAGCCCTCTCCCGCTCTGCGTCCACCGCAGCTGCGCCAAGCAACAGAGCGCCGCTTCAGGTGTACTTTCACGTACCCGGGTACCAAATTTGCATGGTTGCTCGGCACGGGCGGCCGCCAGCCACGCATGCCAGCGCAGCGCCCATCCAGCAGCGCAGCATTCGATCTTATGCGCGCGTTTGCGCGCGTCAGTGACAGAAGTAGTACACACGCCTGCATAAACAAACCTTTCCGTATATAACCGCGTTTACGTACATAGCGACCAACAATTGATAATTAAAGCACTGACGTAAAAATAAACCAATAATTATTTTCTTATGTCCTTCAGCCGGAATACAGCAATACATACAGCAATACATATCTTGGGTATGTATCAGGCTTATGTCTCTCTTTCGCTGGCAACCTTTCACAGTTGCTTGTTGCTTTTAGTTCTGTTTGTAGTGCGCACATGTTAAAGCACTGATGTAAGCAATAAAATCATCTACTATGTTTGTTACTATTTATGATGTATAGCGCATTACATGCAATGGCATGTAGTCGTTATAGAGCAACTTACCCATGATGAATACAGCATGTAATGCTTCGGCGATTCGCTCGATGCCTAGCACAAAATTACATATTTACATATGCGCGTCGTGGTCAATTCTGCTGTCCCATGGGCGAACAGAAAATCATAGCGTCGCCTACGAGGCGGGCCTTCCATAACTTGATGGATCGTTGATGACAAAATAGCCGCCGTCATAGAGACGGGGTCACAGAGGCGGCCGTCATAAAGAAGCTTTTCATTGTTGCCAGTCATGTGCCGGGGGCGAATAATAGGGCGCGCTATAGCGGACAAGGTACATCCCTTGTCCGCTCGGTTTAGCGGTCTTCTCGTATACGAGAGGTCCCGGTATCGATTCTTGGCCGATGCATTTTCGGCAATATCGTCCCGGCGTGTTCTGGGTTTACGCATTTGATGCATTAGCCCTTCGGGGTTCGAATGATGCAATGGTCTACGGGCTATGCCAGACCCATCACTGCTGTTAGTTGGAGCAAGAGGTCAAGTGTTGGGGCAGCTTCGGCCGCTGAGTGTCCAGGGGCGAACTTTACTTTTACTTTTACTTTTACTTGATAGGGCTACAGCGAATACGGATTAGGGATTATACCTTCCTTCCGCGCGCATATGATAACGCGCAATATACGAAGACAACATGAGAACGCGCAACTACAAAAACACGCATCACAGCGACCAGCACCATTAGCGCTATTTCAAATTCAAATTGCTGAATGCAGAGAAATAGTCACTAGCTGTACCAGTACTGTACTATCTCCGTTCGTCTGCAATCAGTAAATAATGGCGAAATAATAGCGTTGTCTGGGATCAATGCATAGCGACGATTACTAGTTACGAAGTGCAATCGGTGACAAAGGATTGTGAACGTCCTGTATCCGCTACCGGAAGCAGAAAGGATTAATCACTAATGCTTTATATTCGTACAGATACGGAGTATTAATATTAACTTAATATATGTATAAACTTAGTCGCTGCATGACCCACCCGTAGCGATATAAATAAATGCGACGGATACCTGACGAGTGGGCAGGAGCACTGAACGAAAGCTGTGTTGCGCTGCCCTGCGGAGTAGCAGTAAGTAAACACGCACGAGCAAGGCGGAAACCATAAGCCCCCTGCGGTTGTCCCCTGCGGCAGTTCCTGTCGGCCGTCCTGTTGCGAGCTGCTGGCCGTTGACTATTTTTCTGAGAACGACATCAGCCAACAACGAATCCGTTTCAGCAGCAGATCGAACTTCCGCGAAGCGCAGGAGGCGTGTAGCCGGAGCTTATTTGCGTGGTTGCAGCCGAGGCACCCCCTGCCGTACACTTCGAACGCTGGGACTGTGACACCCCGAGAGAGCTGCCTCTTTGGCCGCTCCGCCGCACGACGCCGTGTACTTGACCCGCACGGACAAACACACCTACCCTTACAGCTACGCGGCCCGATCGGCCGCCGTCCAGCATGGCGGTGATGCGTTCCCGTATGGTACGCCGAACTAGTGCCGCTTCGGTAAAGCGCCTCGCTTTCTTACGAGTGCCAGCGTTGGACGGTGTGGCTGACGGGTGCTGGCAGTGGGTTGACAACATGTCGCCTCGGGGTTGGGCGTCCCTGCAGGCGCAGGAGCTGAAGCAGTTGCAGGCGAGCCCACCGCCAGGGGTGTGCGCTTGGCCGGTGGAGGACAAGTTGAATGAGCTTGAGGCACAGGTACTGTTTGTTTTTTGTTGTCGCCGACCCTGCATGACGAAAACGGGGAGCCGTGCGAGCGCTGATTGTCGTCAACATTCAGGGGCTAGCAGTGGCAGGGCCCAGTGGTGGAGGGGTCCCGCAGCTGCTACTGCCAGGGCATTTTAGTGATATCTTTGCCTGCTGTGGCTGAGCCCCCTACTGCGCTGCAGGTGTGCGGGCCAAGTAGCACTGTGTACGAAGGCGGAGTATTCAAACTCTCCGTGCACCTCCCAGATAGGTATGCGGGTGCTTCATGCGCTCTGGTAAACTTACTTCAGGGCAATCTGCGCACTGCCGCTCCGCTGGCTGACTGATGGATGGATGGCTTGCAGATATCCATTCGAGCCTCCAAAAGTGGTGTTCATCACCCCTGTCCATCATCCTAACATTGACAACGGCGGCCGAATCTGCCTGGACATCTTGAACATGCCGCCAAAGGTGAGGGGGGGGATGGCATTGCAGCTCTTTGTACCGAATACAGTCATGACCATTTCGAAAGAAGCAGCATATGTTGCGGAGCCTCCATACGAGCATGCTGAGGCTGCTGCCTGTCCAGGGCGCGTGGAGGCCATCACTGAACGTCTCGACAGTGCTGGCAAGCATTGGGGTGCTGCTCAGCGAGCCAAACCCAGATGACGGGCTGATGCCAGATGTGGTGAGGTCGCAGTGTTGAGCACTCCGCCGCAAGAGCGTGTCCCCGGGCTGCGGCGCACCACCGTTGGTTTTGCTGATGCTTTGCCTCCTTGGCTGGTTGAGTAGACTCAGGAATACAAGCATGACCGGGCAACATTTGACGCGAAAGCAAGGCAGATGACACGATCATATGCAGTGTGTAACAAGGTCACCTGTCCTGCCTGCCCGACCCCCCCCCCCCCCCCCCCTCGTGCCAATTGTGATGCACAACATGTGAAGCTATTGAAACCTGTCACTGCATTGGCAGGAAAAGCATGGCACAGATGCCACAGGAGCCTCTGCGGCGGATGCCGAAACTGAAGCCAGCCACTTAGAGGGTGATGGCGATGGGGGAGGAAAGGTGGAGCGCGCTTCAGGCAGCCAGGATGTGGCAGCCGGGAGTGAGGAGGCACGCCATGTAGCAAAGAAGCAGCGGGTGGACTGATGCGAGAAACGACCACTCCAGCAAGTATCAGACAGTCTGCTCAGTATCTACTGTACTCGGCGCAACACTTGTGGCCCACGAGCGGATGGAATTCGGAATATAATTAGCATGAAACCAGGTGTACCAGTAGCAAATAATTATTGCCTCAGCGCACATGCCAGGAGATGCCATGACGGCGCGTATCTTAGAAACTGAGCAGATACAGAAAGCCAAGATTGTTCTGGGGTTACTCACCAAGTCTGATCTGTTGCACAAACCGGCGATACCATTGCCTTGAATGCTTCGGCAATTTGCTTGATGGCTAGACCCTCCGCATATGTATGGGGTTTGCGGATTCAACCCACATGCCCATAAGTGCTTAGATTGAGGCTGGGCCCGCGTGCTTGCATCTTTCCAAGGGTCGTACGGCTTGGGGCCAATGCTGTGATAGCACGCTCGACCCGGTTTAACCGCAGTGTAGCCGTTGCCATCAACACTTTCATTTATGCCCTAGAATTGCGTGTGGCGATGGCGCTACAAAACCAGAAATTGTGTCATCGTGCCTATACCTACCCATGGGCCACAAACCTGACGCCGTAATCATGCCTACCACCAGCGTACCACGGGCGTTGTGTACCACGTCACCGCTGATGTGCCGTGAGTGTTGGGCACTGAAACTTGGCCATTTGGGGTATTTGGACAAGCCCTATGTATTGAGTCCCCTGGGTTTGGAGCAGAATCATGGCAAAATGTTTGCTGTAGTTTTTGCATGCGCAAGCATGAGAGGCTTCTCGTGCCCCCCTTGCCGTGGGGCGAAGGGTTTATGTTGAAGTGCATGGTGACGTGCCCATGGCACGTTATCGTGTGCCGAGTGGCACGTAAATGGCATGCACTGAAATGCCCCTATTGTGGCTGAAACAATGTTGTGAAATGGGACGATGCTAAGCGTGACGCTTGTGTGCATCGCTGAAGGGGGCATGTACCAAGTATGACCGGCTTGTGTGCAAGTACACCAAGCACACAATCCCACCACCGGGTGTCGACACCGGGTGCTTAGGACACATTTGTCAAAAAGTAACACGCCCAGGTTGTGCGTACATGCTGTCACCACCGCCCAGTTTCGACATATATTTATTTGAATGTATTTTTCAGAATTCCTAAACGTACTCGATGGTTTTGAAAACCTGAAGTTCATCTCACGCTATGGACCCATATTACATTGTGCGATTGGTTTCAGTTTTTTTGGAGCAATTCCCGAGCCGCTATGATTATCTGTGTACATTTTAGCGATTGCTCATTAAGGCGACTCTGCTTTGGCGACGGTATCAATACACACTGCCCCACCCCACCCGACATCACCCTGGCCCATTTGCTAACAGCCTAAGATGCTTTCTCACCTATCCATGGCTGTGCCATCATGCAATGCCCTATATGCATGCGCGGTGGCACTTCTTGGGTCCCAACCCATGTGTCAAGGGGATACCTGAAATAAACGCCCACTATGGCGCCAAGACCACTCGTTTAGGACCGTTGATAGGGTAATAGGTTTTTAGTGAAGCCCATGATGATAGAAGCTGAGCATTCTAAACGTGCAACATTCCACATTTTTAGGCCATGCACCCTAGAAGTCAACTGCCCTGCTAATCGTGAACTGAGATTCGGCGAAAACGGGTCTTTGACATTTTTGGAGAGTGTATAACGGAGCGTCGCCTACCCAACACGGATTTCGTCCGTAGCTGGATTGCTGCGTAATGGACTCGTCGTTGTTGAAAGGCCGTCGTGCTGTTGTAGAGACGCTTTCATGTTTCAGTGGTACTAGACATGTCCCGCGGGCGACATAAAACCCAGTACCCCGGCCTCATAGCGGTGGATTATTTGTAGCTGGCCTTTTATTCTGTACTTCACACCAGTACCCGTACGGGTAGGATGGCGGGCGGGCCGGCAGCAGTTTTCCATCGTCAGCATCGCGCGGGGTCGGGGGCGGGAAAAATGATATTGGCAACGCCGCCCGCCCGCCCGTAGGTAGCGCAGCCTCCGTCCCCCACCGCAGAGCACAGCTGAGGGACGCGACCTGTTACCGAGGCGTCATACGAGAAGTGTTCTCCGAGACCTTGATTCCGGCCTCCCCGTTCGCATCCCCTCCGGGCGGGAAGTGCTCGCTACCATGGATGCGGAGATGGTCACGGAGAAGAAGTTGGGGCTGAGCCTCGACGAGCTCATCAGCTCCCAGCACGCGAAGAAGCACGCGGTCCCGGCCGGACCCAGATCTGGCAACAAGCCGAAACCGAAGCCCGGGTCGAAGCCTGGGCCTCGATCCCACCAGGGCGCCCGACCGACCAAGAATGTCATCCCTATAGCCGTGCGTCCGCAGGGCAGAAAGCCGATCCCGCAGCAGCGGCAGCCGGTTGGCGGCGGGCAGAAGCGCGCGCCCGGGTTGAAGGCCGTGCGGCGCGTGCCGGCAACCTCCCCCGCGCGCCTGCAGAAGCTGGGCGGCGGAGCAGCGGTAGGGCGATGCCCGCTCCCCGCGCGCCTACACCCACCATCCGCTCGCATGCAGATGCGCGATGGTGCATGCGGCCCCTGAGTTCGTTCGCTGCTGCCACCTGCTGCGGCGCACAGAGGTACAACACGCAGGCGCAGCAGACATCCACCGCGCAGCTGAGGACAAACCGGCTGCAGGCCCACCAGGCCGTGGGAGCCGCTGCCCGGCAGGTGCTCCCTGGACCTCCTGGCGCGCTTGCCGTGTGCTGGATGTCTCCCCTCCCTGCCGCGCCTGCGCCCTCTGACTCACCCCCCCCCCTGCCTTCTGGGTGCATGCTGCGCAGGCTGCCATAGCTGAGAAGCGCGGCTTGAAACCGATGGCCGCCAGGTTAGCACCAGCTAGGGCGAACTTCACTCGCCAGGGGTACGACTTCACCATGCACCAGAGCAGTAGCGGGTGGGGGGCAGAGGGTCGTGTCACCGGAATGGACCTTCCAACCCAGGACCTCGCAGGCGTGCGGCTGACGCTCTGCCATGCCGCCGTGGATCAGGACTGCGGTGGGGCAGGGCCAAGGCGTGAGAGTGCAGGCGACCCCGCTTGTAGCAGACCTGGCTGCTGGGGCCAAGTGGAAGATCACCATCGCCAACGACAAAGCGGGGTCCTCGGTGCGTGCCCCATCGCCTGCCCCGTCCCACAGTGCTCACGCTTCCTGTGTGTCCGGCACACGGTGGCTGACGCGCTGGGCGGGTGATTCCTGTAGGTGCCAGCGCCTTCCATTGTTATGCCAGGCCAGCAGAATGGAGGGCACAAGGTACTGCCCCTCCCCTCCCCTCCCCCCCGGTCCCCCCCCCCCCCCCCCCCCGTGGGGGGCCAATATTCCGAACAATATTAAAGCTCAAATGAGGAAGTTGCAATTTCGACGTGTATTTGTCATTTATTTGTATTTGTCCATGGCAAGGACCCCCCCATTAGCTTAGTTTTTTGCTGCCATATCACTTTCCTTTTTATGTACAATGCCCTTTGCCGGGGTTGTTTTGTCATATTTATTTGCTAATAGTCAAAACAACTGAAAGACTCCCTATACCAGACTCTTTAGCCAATAGTATTTTGGGTATCGCTCTTGTAGCAGGAATCCTTGACCCTGTTTTCTGTGCACTCCGAAATAGCCATTTCCATTCGCTGTTGGCTTGGGTTGGTGTTCTGATGGTGTTGGCTTTGGTGCAGAGGGGCAATGCCATGCCTGTCCAGCGCGCCGCATCGCCCGCTGTCAGTCAGCGATCCTTTGGAGGCCGCGGCGGCCGAGGGGGGGCCAGCAACGCCAACCACGGCGGCGGCGGCCTGAGCGACAGATTCAGCAAGCTAAAGCCCGCCGCTCCGGCCGTCGCCGATGGCTCGGGACAGGGTCGCGCCACCCGCAATGCGGCGGGGGTGGTAATGCCGTTTTAGGGGCGCCATCCCCACCTTGTGGGACGGCGCTGGCAGTGCATGCCAAACCCTTGAGCCGACTTTTGTTACCTCTTTCTCGTTGCTGCCGCCTTCATCGTCGCAAGGATGCAATTAGTCCGCACTGCATGACAGCCATCTGCATGCCGCTGGGGAGCAGCTCCGTGGTGCACGGCGTCCGTGGCAGTCGGATGGGTCCAGCTGTGATGTCACGCACCAGGCCCGCACCCAGGAGCATCGCAGTGCTGCTCCGGCCTATCGCCTTGGGCACAGTGATCCTGTTGTGGGCGGTGTTGGTACCTTCCGCTGCTCTTATCTCTCAGGCTATCGGTGTCTGCGCGCATTTTTGTGGCGAGCTCGGCCTGTACACCACAGCGCAGATCACCTCTGACGACGTCAGCGACCATATCCCCCATGCTTGCGCCCACGCTCCGCACTGGCTGCGTCTATAGGGCGGAGGCATGGGTAATGGGTGCCTCGCTCGCCTTCGGGGCAGCAAAGTGCAATATATCGTGGCGGCGGCGTGTCAGCTGCATTGCAACGGGGGATGGAGTGTATGTCAGAGCAGGGTGAGGGGCCGCGCTCTCACACGCTATCTACCTGCTTGTGCAGCCCCATCGTGCCAGCTAGGCCCCTGACATCGGAGTTGGCAGTGGTTGACGCCAGCCTACCCGGGAGGCGAGATGCCTCGCCCAGCCTGCTGCTGCTGCAGACATCTCATGCCCTTCTCCTCTGATCCTTCGCCTTGACTGAGTGGAATACCTAGTTGGGCCTTTGTTGTGTGCAGGTTTACCCTGCTGCTGCCTGGAATCCCCCCCCTTTCTTTGTAGCCTGCCGGGTTTCAGTGGGTGCCTCTTGCCCGTGTATCAAGTAATCACGCCGTTGAATGCGCCGCATCATACACTACTTTGTCGAAAGGTCTGTTTTGGACTGCGGCATCATCCAGAGAGACGCAGAGTGCCTGCCGGCTTGCCATGTGAGCGAGGAATAATAGTCATATGTGCTATCGTGAACGCGCCTTGGCTCGTGATATCAGTCTTGTCGTCCAGACCATCTTGACATTTGCACTGTGATCACTTCACCATCATGACCAAAAAATCCACCTTCCCGCTGCTATAATGATGTTAGGGGTTTCGTTGAGGTACTCTTCGCTCCATGTGTGTGTACGTGTGTGTGCGTGTGTTGTGAGGGAGAAGGTGCGGTAGTGAAAAGAAAACCGGTGCTTGTGTGTGTGTGTGAGTGTGTGTGTGTGTGAGAGTGTGAGTGAGTGTATGTGCACATGTGTGTGTGCGTGTGCGTGTGTTGTGAGGGAGAAGGTGCAGTAGTGAAAAGAAAACCGGTGCTTGTGTGTGTGTGTGTGTGTGTGTGTGTGAGAGAGTGTGCGAGTCTGAGTGAGTGTATGTGCACATGTGTGTGTGCGTGTGTGTGTGTTGTGAGGGAGAAGGTGCGGTAGTGAAAAGAAAACCGGTGTGTGTGTGTGTGTGTGTCTGTGTGTCTGTGTGTGCGTGTGTTTGTTGAGGGAGAAGGTGCGGTAGAGAAAAGCGATGTGTGAGTGTCTGTGTGTCTGTGTGAGCGTGTGTATGTGTTGTGAGCGAGAAGGCGGTGCGGGAATGAAGAGAAAACCGGTGCTTGTGTGTGTGTGTGTGTGTGTGTGTGAGAGAGTGTGCGAGTCTGAGTGAGTGTATGTGTACATGTGTGTGTGCGTGTGCGTGTGTTGTGAGGGAGAAGGTGCGGTAGTGAAAAGAAAACCGGTGCCTGTGTGTGTGTGAGTGAGTGAGTGTGTGTGTGTGAGAGTGTGAGTGAGTGTATGTGCACATGTGTGTGTGCGTGTGCGTGTGTTGTGAGGGAGAAGGTGCGGTAGTGAAAAGAAAACCGGTGTGTGTGTGTGTGTGTGTCTTGTGTCTGTGTGTGCGTGTGTTTGTTGAGGGAGAAGGTGCGGTAGAGAAAAGCGATGTGTGAGTGTCTGTGTGTCTGTGTGAGCGTGTGTATGTGTTGTGAGCGAGAAGGCGGTGCGGGAATGAAGAGAAAATCGGTGCATGTGTGTGTGAGAGAGTGTGCGAGTGTGAGTGAGTGTATGTGTACATGCGTGTGTGCGTGTGCGTGTGCGTGTGTTGTGAGGGAGAAGGTGCGGGAGTGAAAAGAAAACCGGTGTGTGTGTGTGTGTGTGTGTGTGTACGTGTGTCTGTGTCTGTGTGTGGGTGTGGGTGTGGGTGTCTGTGCGTGTTTGTGTGTATCGGTGTCTGTGTCTATGTGTGTGTGTCTCTGTGTGATTGTGTCTGTGTGTATGTGTATGTGTGTGTGTTGCCGGGGGGAAGGGGGTTATCAGCAGCCTCAAGAGGGCTTTGGGTGCTCAGTGTTTCGGCGGGGACCCCCATGCCACCCCGCCGCCCGTTCCGGCACACGGCCGTCCTCTGTCATGCCACCCGCTCGCAGTCCAGCACCGTGGAATCTACGTTTTCACACCACAAAAGGGGCAGTCTGAGCTCATGCGCCAGCCTAGCAGTCTATTGATGATATCGCAAGTGGGTATTGGCAGATACCAATACCCCTGAGCGTAGCAATGCATTAGGTAGTAGCAATTTCTGCCTTACAACAATTCAATATAATACAACAACGCCCTTGGGAGCAGGAACAAGCCTCATTGTTGGAAATAAGAAACACCATACCCTAATGCGCCCCCAGCTCTTTAACCCCCCTGCCTCTCCAGCTAAACCCCCTTTCCCGCCCGTTTTAATCGCGCATGGATACACGACACCTGCAATGATCGATAAATACGACATTTTAGCGAGTCCCACCCCGCTCCGCCCCCGCCGTTGTCACTACGTTTGGAGCGACACCCTGCATGGTCGTGCTGATTGATGGGTGATGTGAATACACCCTAAAACCGAAAACTATACGTGACAAACCTAAAATTATATGTGCTGCATCGTTCTCTTGCTTGTGGTGTAGCCCATTCATCGATGCACAACAACGTACACTTTACTATTGAGATACATAATTATTAATGAAAATTCCAGTTAAATAAGGAATATTTCACAAGGAACGTCTAGTCCCCGCAAAGAAGCCTGCAAAAGGAGGGGAACGGGCGGCTGTGGCGAGCTCGATGGACCGCAACACAGCAAAGGAGAGTGGATCGGTCGGCCGCCGTGAGAGCAAGTGATAGTTTAGAACATTTCACAAGGAACGTCTGGTTTGCCTACTAAACAATGCCGGGCACAGGAGGCCACGGGCAAGGGTCACGGGCGGAAATGTGGAAGGCGACGCGATGCCAGCGGGGGGCGGCAACATGAAGGCGGTCGCCAATACGGCTAAGATTGAGAACGCCGTGGCGCGGCTTCCATGAGCGCATGTTGGAGCCCATCTCCCAGAGGAGCGGGGACCAAGCCTTGTCAAGCTAGTAAGGCACAATGGCTGGGCAGCACTGGACTCTAGTTTGGAGACAAGATTGTGGATGAGGTTCCAAGGGGGACTGCGCCAGTTACGTGCGTACCGCCATGCAGCGTCGGAGAGGTGCGTGGCGTCGACGGCCTTGCACCGCGGGTCACGCCAGCGGGCGCTACATCGGGGCATGAGGGCGTTTTCGGATGCCGCGAAGCGCTCGATGGTGCATGCGTCCTGCTTAGCAGTGAGCGAGGCAAATTGACGGGGGTTTAACTGCCGATCGTCGTTGCAATCAGTTTCGCGACTAAGGCGGGTGTTTCAGGTAATCTCCGCGGAACGGATGTAGCGCACGGACAGGATAATACAGTGCGTGCCCATGAGATACCAAGTTTTGCGCAGCTCAGCCATAAGGCGCGGGAAGCGAGAGGTGATGTTGGTAAGGATGCCGACTAGCGCATGGTTATCCTCGTGCAAGCGGATGAGGTGGTTGTGGAGCATGGGGAGGGGGGACTCAATAGCCAGACGGGCGGATGTGAGCCCTTTCATGGAAATGTTCTCAAAGCGGTCATCGTCGAAGTAACCAGAAACTCCCGAGCCTAATAGTGCTCATTCAGAACGGCGCCCCAACAGTGTGGCGAGTTGTCGACGTGCAAGTAACATGTTTGTACATGGCGGTGAATGGGGCGGCCATTGTGCCGGGTGGGTACACCCACCCACCATTGCACGTCACATTCGAGCTGATGGGTAAGATTGACGCAACCGAACCGAGAGTATCGAATCTTGAGCACATCATGCAGCTCATGGAGGTGAGAACGGGCAGGGGCGATGGCGAGGTACTTGTAGAGAGATTGGCACTTATTACCCGTGAGGGCAGCCAATTCGCGAGCAGGCAACCACCGCGCCGGCGGTCGCGTTTCGCACGATGATGAATCAAGCGTTTAGCAGTACGAGTAGTATGGCGGCAAATTTTTCAGCGGGCGCACAAATAATAGGCGATTCTGACGTCTCATTTTCTAAACGCATGTATGTGCTCGAGCTTCTAGATGATGGGCTACCGGACGACCTTGTTGAGCATACGAAACATGCCAAACCGCGCCTCGAGAAGTGGCGTTCGGTGTAGTCGCGCTGCTAGATAGCCTCAGCTTAAGTGTTAGCTAGCAATATAAAGTCGTCATCCATGTAGGACAACATGCGCATGCCTAATCGGAGCCGGGGGACAGACGTGCCGTCCGCTTCGGTCGGGTTACGACGCAATGCCATATTGAAATAAACGTTGGTGAGCTGACATAAGCAGTAGTAAGGGGACAACGGCCAACCCATGGGAAGGCCTTCTAGACCATAAAGAGTGCCGCACCAATATTTGACAGTCCTTGTCCCTATGGGACATTGGGACATAGACGATTCGAGCCGCGTAAACCACATCATGCATGCCCATTTGCAGCATGTAATCCCCAGGGCACACCAAATTGCGCAAAAAAAAAAAATGCGGGAGCGTCTCGAACAAGTGATTGCGCGTCTCACAATAGCGGTTCAGGGGGGGGGGGGGGGGGGGTCACTGATGAGCCTCATTTTGTTTGTTTCAATCTTAGGAACCAATAACAGCCGAGACACTCATTGTACGCAGTAGCCTCGCTCCCATACCCCATGTTGACGAACACTGGTCGAAGCAGGTGATCAACTGGTCCACTGAAGTGTAAGTGAGCCCATCTGGCTTATAGGCAAATCAGCCTGATGATAATATATTCGTAATAGTGCAGTATAAATTACGGCTACTGCGCAGAAATGATTGAATGTACTCATACTATCAAGTGACATATACTGGACCTGCAGAGCAAGACAGGTGTGAGGCATGTGAAGACATGCCTCATATAACACTTCATCACACACCCAGATTCCTGACAGGTGTCCGACTGAACCTGAATAGCCTTTTAGATATTGGAACCAGATCAAGAAGCATGAGAAATGGACAGATGAGCAGATGGAGCATGCCCCTAGCAAGGGCATTATGTAGATGAGAATATAATGGGACATTTCTCATCATTTGTAATTACAATATTCTGATCCCACAGACTCTGTCCCAACAGCAAGCTAGGAATTCTCCGAACATCTAGAGGTTATGGCTAGCTACACGACTCAAAGCTTCCACTGCTTCTAGCCTGCTGTTCAGTTCTTCGTGCCTGTGTGCCTGTGTGCCTGGAGCTGTGTGCTCGCCTACTTCGTGCCAGCTTTGTGCTTACTTTGTGCCAGCAGCTTCGCTGCTGAGGAGGGGAAACTGTGTGCCTCTCTCAAACGACTTGTCAAACCCCTGGCCAGCTCTCTCTCGGCAAAACTCGACCGTTCTCTACCTGAGAAGCAACCCAGCTCCGAGCTCTTCTGCCCCCTTCTCAGCCCCACTCAGCTCCACTCTCTGATTGTGGCTGTGACAACCGATCGTCTCAACTTTGGCAAAGCCCCCCCCCCCCCCCCCTGTCAGTCTCTCCGACTGTGTACCTGACTCCCTTGCATCATGTCTCACCCTGCTAAACTCAAGCTCAAGGAGGCCAAGTACCTGGAATTTCAGGAGGTCAATGATGCTCGCCTCCTCGTGATCTGGTGCATCTCTGTGAAGCGCCACATCCGCGGTGTTCCTGGGTATCGCAACATCTTCAGCGCCAATGACACCACTGTTGATGACGCGCATCACAATGAAGCTGTCAGCTTTATGGCTTCTCTACTGCTAGATAATCAAGCCAAGGGCATCGTTCTCAAGGCCGCTGATCGCGCCAATGAGACAGCAGGCGGACGCGCGGCGCTCAAGGCCTTGCAGGAACTCCGCGCTTCATACCTTCCAGATGAACGTACCCTTCTCGCTCAACTGAAAGCGTCACTGAATCATGGTCAGAGTACTCATGAAAATCTCCTTGACTTCATGACCCGGCTGGAGGACCTACAGATTGCCATCAAAGACTGTGGTGCGACTGTCTCGGATGATGACATGCTCGTATCCCTGCTCAATGGCATGCGCACTGAGGAGGCCGCTATCCGAGCAGTGGTGAAGGGGGACCCCACTGTCACCACCTTCGAGCTGGCCAAGGCAAAGATCAGGACTGTCCAAGACCACAGCATCAGTATGGAGCAACCTGGCGCTGCCTTTGCTGCCTTTGCGCCAACTGGGGCGACTTCCTACGCTGCCCTCCAAGCTTGCGTAACTGAGCTGGAAGCTGAGAAGAAGAAGGCCGAGGCTGCAACCCGCAAGTCCGAGGTAGACGAACTGAAGGCTATGGTGGCTGCAATGCAGTCCCAGCACAACGCTGGAGGCGGCGGCAGTGCACTGCGCTTCAATTCGCAGAACCGCCGCTGCTACAACTGCAATGCCATCGGACATTTGGCCCGTAACTGCCCCAAGCCCGACAAGATGAAGACAGCAGGAGAAGGCCGCCCAAGGCTTGCACCTGGTTCAGAGGAGCCGCCCGCCAAGGAGTTTGGAGCACTGTCGTTCCACATGGCGCTACTTGCCAGCGCCACACCTGAGCTCCCACCCATGCCGACTGACGCTTGGTCTGTGATGCCTACTAGCCGTCGCACCATGATCAGGGCAGCGCCGCCACCCCCGCTCAGCTCTCACAACCCGTTCGGTTCCCTCACCTTCTCCGATGACACCGCTGGCCCAGACGATGAGCCTACCCTCCTGGAGGAGCGCGAAATGCGAGACGCCATCGCCGTTGTGTCAGCTGAAGAGCAAGCTATTGCTGCCGCCGTTGCGGCAGTCGCTGAGGAGGAAGCTGCGGAGCGTGCCGCCATTGCTGACGTTGCAGCCTTCATCGCAGCCGACCCTGCGGCCATGACTGTGGCCCGCACAAGCAAGGCGACCATCCTGCCCAACGACGTTGCCATGCGCAGAGCTATCATCACAAATGATCCCACCCCATGGCCTGCTGACTGGCTGCACTCGGCCGCCCACCGCTTGGGTAAGGCACCAGTCCCGATGCCAACTGTGATGCACGTCGTACCTGCTTCTCGCTTCAACGCGTCGACCAGCAGTGGCATGTCTTCTGACTGCAGCCGCCTGAGCGATCATGATCTCGGGTACGACAGCGCCGATGATGACGAAGCTATGCTGGTGGATTTCCAGCGTCACTGGGCGCCGGCTGCACTTGCAGCACGTGGCTTCGCTCCCGCTGATGATCTGACATTGTCACCCGTATCTGACGACACTGGCTGCGAGAACAACAGCGTTCCTGGGCTTATTAGCGACGACAGTATCAGTGACAATGACTTCTCCCAGCACGCAAGCACAGCCTCGCTCTGTGGCATACCCACTACTCAGTCGCACACGACTGACAGCGTCTTCCCCGACTCTGACAACATGCCGCACCTGGCCCCGGACAGCACTGATGATGACAAGGCCGTCTCGATCGGTCGCCGCTCCTCCTCGTTGGGCGCACGCAGCAATCCCAGCACCCGTGCATTAAAACTTCACCGCCGCGCCATTCATGCCACTGCCCGCACCTTCACAGCGTGGCCCAATGCCAGCCTCCCTGGGACTTCCCCAACTGCGCCTGCTGTCATGCGCAACATATATCTGGACGATGCCGTGGACTCCTTTCGCCTCGTGCCCCGCGATGCCGTGTCCATTCAAAATCCATCGACGCAGCATGTTGCTGCTCCCGAGGGCGTCTCATCCAGTAACGCCAGGCTCTCCATGACCAAGAGTGCACGTCGTCATCGCAATCGCCGCTCAGCTCGTCGCCTTCGAAAGCGCGACCCCTTTGCCATCGGGGGCACCAAGCACTTTGCAGCCACCACCCCAGTTGTCATCCCCTCGCCCCCTCCCAACGCTATCGACCAACTGGAGACTGCTCTGGCGGCCGCTGAACAACGTTGTTTCCTGGGAGAGGCAGCGCCACTGCCGTCCATCCGCCACGTTCGTGCCGACCCTGCAGCACTGATGCCCCACCATCCACTCCATGTTGTCATCCTCTGCGCAGGAGCCACATTTGGCATCATTGACGGACTCTAAGCAGCCGGACACTGCATTGCTACCATCACACTCGTGGAGAATGACGCCGCAGTGCGTGCTGCCGGGATCCTGGAGCTCAACAGAGTCCGTGCAAAATGGACTGCGCTCATCTCATATGATGCGATCGCCAATGCCTACGATCGCCTCCCCACTCATGACGTCCAACTCCTCACCACAGACATGTTTGCCGCACTTCCGCGTGTGGACCTTCTCGTGGCGACACCTCCGTGTCAGCCGTTCTCATCAGCTGGGAGGAATCAAGGCCTGCATGACCAGCCAGCCAAGCCCTTCTATGCCGTCTGCCGTCTCGTCAAGCAGCTCAACCGCGCACAGAGCGGTATTACCTACGTCATCGAGAATGTCGCTGGAGCCGGGCGTTTCCCTGCCATTCGCGCGGCCCTAGGGGACCCTGTCCTGGCCCGAGCACACGAGCTCGGATCATCATCCCGCCGCGACACCCTACTCTGGACCAACGCGCGCGACCCGGACGCCCTGCAGGCCCACTACCATCGTTCGCTCCGTCGCCCGACCAGCGTGGGCGATTTGATTGCCAAGGGTGGCTTCGCACCGGAGTGGCAGGCTCCCGCCCACCTTCGTCACAGCAAGTTTGGCAAGTTTGTGTCCCGCAAAGGCAGTTTCGCGCACCGGATGCATGGGTCCACCCCGGGCAGCAGTATGCTGCTACACAATGGCGTGTATGAGGAAGCACCCACCGACATCAAATGCATTTCTATGGGCTTCGATGCCAACGCTGTCGACTTCCCTGAGGTGTCCGCCGATCTGCGTCGACGTATCATTGGAGCGTGTGTGGACTCAAACGTGGCGCGCTGGCTGATGGCGGCCATCTCCTCCGCGTCCAAGGACGAGAGCACTCTTCCTAGCACTCACACCTTCCCCCACAATGGATCTTCGACTCTGGCGCCACCTCACACATGGTGGCGCAGTACGAGGACTACTCCGACTATCAGACCATACCGCGCCGATGGATCAGCGGCTTGGGCGCCTACGCTGTGGGTACCGGTACAGTCCATATCAGCATGCGAGCCGTCAACGGCGATACATCCTGCAGCACCCTTCACAACGTTCTTCATGTGCTTGATCTCGCTTCCCGCACCAATGACGAGGTGCTTCGTCTCTTCAGTGCGAGGCAGGCGCAGGATGCCAATGCAGCTCTTCGGATAGTCATGACAGCGCGCAGCAGCGCCATGCAGATCTCCGATGCCGTAACCATTCCCATCGAGAATGACGGGCGCTTATTTATCCTGCACAGTCACGTGCTCCGTCAGGGACGGCGTCAACGTCACGGTAGTCCGGTGGAAGCTGCCACAGCCCTCGCCGCAACACCCTCCAGCGCATTACCATCTGACAAAATGTTGTGGCATGCGCGCCTCGGTCACATCCACGAGCGCGCCATGCACCGAGTTACCAATGGGGGACCCGATGCCAACCTGCGTCATACCAGCCTTCCGTTCTGCAAGTCATGCGCAATCGTCAAATCCACTGTGGCCCCGATGCCGCGCATCTGTCATGAGAAACCAACTGTGCCATTCTCTCTCGTTGGGAGCGACTTCTGGGAGCTGCGCACTCCTTCGTTGCAAGGCCACACGTACTGCTGTGGGTACGTCGACTACGCGACATCCTTGGTGTGCTTGTTCTTCTGCAATTCCCGACAATGCGCTACCGCTACTCTGCGTTCATTCAACTCCATGGTGGTCAGCTACGGCCATTCCATCGCGGCATTGCGTCTGGACAACGATACAGCCTTCCGCGGTCAAGCATATGTGTCCGCCTGCGACGCCCTAGCCATTCGCCGCACATATGCAGCACCATACAGCCAGCTCAAGAATGGGCTGATGGAGCGCACCTGGCGCACCCTCAGCCAATGGGCTCGCTGTATGCTGGACTACGCCAGCCTCCAAGACACCTACTGGGAGTTCGCCATGTCGGTCGCAGCCTACATCTATAACCGCACCTTCCGCCGTGGAGTTCATGGAATTCCACTTCACCTTGTGACTGGCGCCATCCCAGACTTGCGCCATCTCCGTGTGTTTGGTTGTGATGCCTATGCGCACGTTCCCCGCAGTACCCGGCACAAGGCTGCCCCTTCCGCCCGCCAAGGTGTCTTCGTTGGATACTCCACAGACTCGCCGGCATGGCTTGTGTACTTTCCCGCCACGCGCTCTGTTGTGGCCAGTCGATCCGTCACCTTCGATGAAACTGATCGCTCCACGCCCTGCACCCTGGAGCACCCCGATTCATGGCCGTCTGCAGCCCCTCAGGAGGGGATGACTACAGAGTCAGGAGGGGCCACAGCCGCCAAGACAGGAGGGGCTGTGCCCCGAGCAATATGCCCTACCTGCTCGGCATCAACTCACTCCGTGGAACTCCCACCAGCATGGAAGCCCACTCGCGTCTGCAACATGACAATACCATCCGATGTCAGCGAATCCGACAGCTGCAGCGACAGCGACAGCGACAGCAACTCTATCGAGCACCACCGTGTACGCACTCCGCCCCCGCCTCAGCCACCAGCAGCGCCACCAGCAGAAGGACCAACACCTCAGCCACCTACCCCAGCTATACCTCCCAGCACCCGTCCGCAGCCCCCAGCTCACACAACCGCACCCCCCGACTCCGCTGCAAACCTGAACCGGCCGCAGCGCAGCAGCCATGCCCCCGGTGTATACGATCCCTCCAATGGCAGCACCGTACCACGAGGGGCCACCTACGCAGCTGTGGTTCAAGAAGACTTCATCCGCAACATCGACCCGTGTGAATGGGTACTACTGGCGGGCGAAGCACCTGGCGACCCGCTGACCTACACGGAGGCCATGAACTCGTCTCTGGCTGCCTGGTGGCTGGAGGCAATGCACCAAGAGTACAACTCGCTGGACTCAAGGCGCACGTGGGAGCTGGTGGTCCTGCCCGGTGGACGCAAGGCTGTCAAGTCCAAGTGGCTGTACAAGACCAAGCACAACTCGGATGGCACAACTGCAAGATACAAGGCTCGCGTGGTAGCTAAGGGGTTCTCACAGGTCGAGGGCATCGACTACACCGACACCTTCGCACCCACCGTGAAGTTCACAACCCTGCGAGTCATTTTTTCCATTGCCGCCCACCATCGACTTCACATCGAACAGACCGATGTGGACTGCGCGTTCCTGTACGCGGATCTGAGCGAGGAGATATACATGGAGCAGCCCCGCGGCTTTGAGCAGTATGGACCTAATGGGGAGAAGCTGGTGTGCAGACTAAGGAAAGCCGTTTACGGTCTAAAGCAAGCACCCCACAACTGGCACAAGCTACTCAATGACTACATGACATCACAACACTGTCGACAACTGCGGACCGATCCTGGTGCCTACGTCTTCCGGAGCAGCGATGGCGGCATTCTGGGCATTATCGCAATCTACGTGGACGACATCATCATTGTCAGCAACTCGCGCCCCTGGATCGCCCACTTCAAGCAGGCACTTGGACAGCGCTTTGACATCAAAGAGCTGGGCACCTGCGCATGGCTGTTGGGCATGAAGGTGGAGCATGACCTGACAGCCGGCGTGATCAAGATTCATCAGTCCAAGTACATCCATGACATGCTGGAGCGCTTCGATATGAGTGACTGCACCCCCGCACATATCCCAAGTATTGGCAACGACCCGAGGGCGTCAACCGCACTAGATGACAGCGCCACCACCACCTACCGGAGCCTCGTTGGAGCACTGCTGTACGCAGCAGTTGCAACACGTCCTGACATCGCGGAGGCCGTCTGCCGCCTATGCCGATTCATGACATCAGCAACTCAGGCACACATGGAAGATGCACGACACTGCCTCCGGTACCTGAAAGGAACTCATGACCGGGGACTGACTTTCGGAGGAGAATGCGAGTTTCGTCTTCATGGTTACAGCGATGCTAACTTCCCAACAACGTATCCCAGTCAGTGCAAGTCGACCAGCGGTTATGTATTCTTTCTTGCAGGAGCAGCCGTCAGCTACCTATCCAAGCTTCAGCCATTGGTAGCACTCTCGACAGCAGAGGCAGAATATATAGCGCTTTGTGTCACAGCGCAGGAGGCAATGTTCTTGAGGCAGATGCTATCAGAACTGGGATTCAGGCAGGACGGCGCCACAGCAATCGGAGAGGACAACCAAGCATGTATTACAATCGCCACCAACGACGTGACCTCAGCCCGGACCAAGCACCTGGACATCCGACTTCACTTCGTGCGAGATGCACAACGCTCTAAGAAAATCAAGGTGTACTATGTGCCCACTGCTGACATGCTGGCTGACACCTTCACGAAGCCACTTGCGTCCCGCCAGCAGTTTGAGGCCTTGAACTCGCGCATCATGAACTACAATATTGTACCTGCAACCAGTGAGGAGGGGTGTTGACGAACACTGGTCGAAGCAGGTGATCAACTGGTCCACTGAAGTGTAAGTGAGCCCATCTGGCTTATAGGCAAATCAGCCTGATGATAATATATTCGTAATAGTGCAGTATAAATTACGGCTACTGCGCAGAAATGATTGAATGTACTGGTACTATCAAGTGACATATACTGGACCTGCAGAGCAAGACAGGTGTGAGGCATGTGAAGACATGCCTCATATAACACTTCATCACACACCCAGATTCCTGACAGGTGTCCGACTGAACCTGAATAGCCTTTTAGATATTGGAACCAGATCAAGAAGCATGAGAAATGGACAGATGAGCAGATGGAGCATGCCCCTAGCAAGGGCATTATGTAGATGAGAATATAATGGGACATTTCTCATCATTTGTAATTACAATATTCTGATCCCACAGACTCTGTCCCAACAGCAAGCTAGGAATTCTCCGAACATCTAGACCCCAACGTTAGTCAAGCGAGCCAATTCGTCGTCCATAAGCTTCGGATGGGCCGGAACAGCATTCTCCATTGACACCATGTGATGGAAAGAGGCGGGCGAGCCCGTCCAAATACGAAACGAGTACATCTCGATACCTAGTGGATATCACGACGATTCCCACCAACGGCTTGCCAATTGCCGAGATTGCACCGGACGCGATGTGTCAAAAAGAGGGTGTCGGGGATACATGAATCGGGGCGACGGGTGTCGTGGGAGGGGCGCGCAGAGCGCAGGAGCGCATGAGCGCCCTGTCGCTATGTTGGGCATTTCCGCGTCGGCGTCATGATCCACAACGCGCGACACGGTAGAATCTAAGTGCCGCGGCGTGGGACTAGGTAGGTGCCACTAGGCGCTGGCTTGGCCACTGGCAGTGTAGTGTCACTTTGTACTCGCATGCGCACTAGCCGAAGGGCATGCGCCGGAGCGCATCTCGGCACCTACGTCGAGTAGTAGCTAGGGGCTAGCACCTATCGAGCGAACCACGCCAGCGGGAGGGGCAGCTAGGAGTTATTTTTGGCCGACTTTGGTCGAAGGGCTTGGCCTTGTTCCGTTCAGTGGGGAAAAACCGGCTTCGTCCTCTCCTCGCGTTGGGAGAGTAATCACTAATCAGATGTTTGTCTGCATATGTCTAGTTTGCAGACATACAAAATTATATGTAGGGATGCCAGGAAAATCGGTGTATGTAGGCATCGGGAGAGTCGGAGGTTAGGTATTCGACCCTCCGCCCATTGCCAGACTGGGAAAGTATATGCAAATCCGCTCGGTCTTATTGGCTTGTGCGACGACGTCAAAAAACGTGCGCCAACGGCGCTTGCTTGTGGGCAAGGGTTGCAGCGACTTGGGGTAGGCCCTTGAGGTGCTTGACAATGGAGTTGAGGGCGGGGGAGTTGTCCGATATGGACTATACGAGTACGTACTTATGCTGTTATGATTGTATACGCGATGAATGTTTTTCGCCCCCCGGACAGAACTGGCACCACTGAAACCCTTGCAGCGTCCCTACTACGACGGCCGTTTAGGTAGCCATCTAGTTACGGGAAGCCATGTGGGTATAGGCGACGCTCCGTTCTAGTCAACAAGCAAATTCTGCGAGTCTAATTGGAGGCCAGATGGAACTTCCAACACTGTCGGATCACCGTATAAAACACCGCCATCAAAATGCCCGGCACTGCCCACGAAATAAAGGTCAACCCTACCCGTTTGGGCGTTAGCGTCGGCCCATTCGAATAATGCGAGTGGGGCAAGCCCCATCCCGCGGAGCAAAGCATTTCGGAAGTGCGTTACATGTGCAACAAAAACGGCAATGTGTGTGTGGGGGGGGGGGGGGGGGGTCCGACGCATAGCTGGAAATTAAAACTCTCATTCCCAGTTTACCCATTGTGGGACCGCATTTGCCAAAGATGTGAATTTCTTACATTTTTTGGTGTGAGTAGGCCCACGGGGCGTACTGTCCGCATTGAAAAGGGTAGCATAGCGGGGTAGGTGGGTTGCGCTAGCTGGTCAGCTGGCGCAAAGGCAGAAAATGGACCCCCTCGTAGTGCGGGTGCGTCATGTAGCAGGGCTGTCGCATGATGTCGCTAGCGCCGCGGGACATCAGGAAGTCCAAGCGGTACGCGTACTGCGAGTACATGTAGCTAACATTAAAACTAGAATCTTAGCGTTACCGGTACCGGTGACAGAATAGTCCGGTATAAACAAACCTCCATATTACCAATATGACCATTTAAGCACTGTGGGGCTGCATTTGCCATCATGCCGCCCATGGGCGGGCAGCCTGCCGCCGGCGGCCCACCCCAATAAGGGTAAGCCATCCGAAGAGCCGCCACGATGCCTCACACGGCAACGCCGTGGGATTGATGTAGTCGAGCAAGACGCTGGAAAACTCCGCCCAACCGCCAAAGTGCTTGATCTTCTGCAACACCACGCCGATGGCGTACGCCGCAGTGGCCGCGCCTTTGCGGCGAGAGTGCGACGTCCACGCACACAAACCCGGGAGGCGGGTGCTCCTCCAACATATGTGCCACCAGCTGCAACCTGTTTGTAACGGTGACCGATGTCCACGATGCCGCCGGCTCGTCGTGCGCCACTGCCCACCGGGCTGTTGGCATGCTGCGTTGACCGCCGTAAACTGCATGTGCGGCATCAAAATAAAGCAGCGGGGACGCAATCGCAGTCTCTGCCCAGGCCGACGCGTACCAATGAAGCGCCGTTCTGCCGAGTTGGTCGTTGCCTAATACTAACTGAACGCATGTACGGACGCATGGTAGCTGTACGCGGGATCGTGCCGTTTGTCTGGATGTCCAACAGATACTTTGCCTGCGGCACGCGTAGCGCGCGCGGGCCTGATGACAGGCGTAGCACGTTGCACGGGGAACGGCGTCAAGGTTGCGCTCACTACTAAGCCGCAGCGCAGGTGCGGCCAAGACGGAATGCCACTCGGGAGATACTCACTGCCCAACGCGGCGCTCCGGGCATATCGCGCCCTGCCCTCCGCCCCGGCCGGAAAAGATTGCGGCGAGGCAGTACCACGCGCTCCGCCACCGCCATCTCGATAAGTGCATGGTGCGACACCTTGCCCTCCCAGCGAAGGGCCACGCCGGTAGCGGCCGCGCCGCTCTGGCGCAACTTTTGCACCAAATCAGGCAGAAGCGGCCAGGGGGGGGTGCAGTAGCTGTTCTCGCGACGCCATGCACATCGGACAAGTGCATGGAGTCCACCGCCTCGCAGCCGGGGTCCAACCACGCAGCGTGGTAGCGTGGTAGCGTGGTAGCATCGCGTTCATGGCCGATGCGAACCGGTCGACGGAGTGCGCACCCCACATGGCCTTCAGCTCTGCGAATAGGACGGGGTCTTGTTGCCAGTCGTCGCTGTCGAGGTGTCGTCTCAGTCGATCCGCCCAGACGTTCGCGGCCGACCGGATGTAGCGGGCTTTGATGTGCACGCCATTGTTGTCCAACAAGTACAATAGCTTGCGCAGTTCCGCCATCATCTCCGGAGAACGGGAAGTGAGGCCAGCAAGGACGTTGCACACCGCTTGGTTGTCTTCGTGCAGCAACACTTGGCGACCGGCGAGGAGTGGCAGAAAAGACTCCACTGCCAGCCTGGCGGCTTTCAGTTCTTTCCAGGTGATGTGCCGGCGCTCGTCGGCTGCCCCCCATAACCCCCGCGCCTCCAGCCTGCCATTCAGCACAGCACCCCAGCCGTAGCCGGAGCTGTCGCAATGCACGTATGCCGTCTCCACATGGCGGTGGATAGGGCGGCCGGTGGACTGAGTCGGCACAGCGGTCCACCACTGCAGATCGCGCCGCAGCTGGTGTGTCATGCGCACTCGGCCGGCCCACTTGGAGCCCACCACGTCGTGGAGCTCCCGCAGGTAGAAGCGCGCGGCTGGGATCGCCAAGAAAAGGTATTGAGCCCGCCCAGCGAGCGACTGCAGCTCCCGCACGGGCAGCCAACGGGCGTCGCGGGACGCGCGCTGCAACAATTGCTTGGCATGGCGTGCGAGCGGCAACACTTTCCCCGCCGGGGCATTAAAAATATCACGTGGCAGTGTCGATGTCCACCCCAGGTGCTGGCCGTAATGGACCGACTCTCGTAGCACTTTGGAGGGGTTGCGCTACATGCCCAGGTTGTGTAGCATGTCGGCGACGCGCTGGCGGAGCTCCAACGCCCTCGGCTCCGACGAAGCGAGCATCAAGAAATCGTCGACGTATGGTAAAATGCGCGCCCCCTACACCGCCCGCGGCGCAGCCAGCGGCGCGACCGAGGGATGTTGTCAGGCGCAGCGGGGATACTCGGAGGGCGTAGGTGCTTGACGAGCGTCATCGTGAACCTGTGAAGTAGTAAGGGCTGAGCGATAAGCCATGGGGAGGCTGCATGGCCGGTAGAGGGTCCCGCGGATGTTGACCGTGAAGTAGTCGCGGTCGGAGGGCGCGATGCCCACAGCATAGAAGCCGTTTTGAAGGTCGATCAAAATCACGTAGTCCCCTTTCGCGGCCAGGTGTCGGACGCCCGTGAGTGTCTCCATTCGTAGTCGCTTGCGTGCGCATAACGTGTTGAGTACGCGGAGGTCGATGATGAAACGCCACTGGTTGTCGCCGGGCTTCGTAACGAAGAACGCCCGGGACACCGCCCACCATGCGCACAACGACTTCTCCCACACGCCGGCCGCCGTAAAGCGTCTTAGTTCGGCGGTGAGGAACTTGAATTGGGTAGGGGTCGCGTCGTTGAACGAGACGCCTTGGTTGAACCTTGGGTGTGGCCGGTTGTAGCGGAAAGGCACGCGTACGCCATCCCGTATCCAGCTCGTCACATGCACGCGCGCGCCGATTTCTTGCCAGTGCCGCCGACTCCGCCTTACGCGGTGACGCATATAGTCGGAGTCGGGGCAGCATCTTTCGGCGCGGCGCGCCACATCGTAAGTCGCGTGTCTTGTCGCCGGTCTTGCCGCCGTTTTTGTCGCGGTTCTTGGCGTCCGCCTCGCGGCGTTGCTACTCCCGCCTCTCGCGCGCCGCCGTGTCCTTTTCCTTCCGCGCCTTCTCGCCGTCAGTGTCGCGCTCCGTTGCCTGCCTCTTGAAGGTCGTTGACGCCTGTGCCTTGGCCGCAGCCGCGAGGCCGACCTCGAGGCGCTTGCCCTCGAGCCCCGCCAGGAGGCCGTCGACGGCGGAGCGCTCATGCTCAGCGGTGTCGAAGACTCGAGAGTAGATGAGTCGCTCGGCGACTTGCTCCTCGGGGTGAGGGCCTTCTTGGCCTTGTAGCGTCGAAGGTAGGTGAGTTTGGCCGCATCCGCGTCGCCCACTGCTCCAAGCGTGCGATGCGCGGCGTCGAGTAGGTCGAGGGCGTCGACGCGGTCCTGGGTGGGGGTATCGGGCGCAGCCATAGCTGTCTTCGCCGCCGCGTTAGCGGCGGCGCGGTAGACGCCATAGCACAACATGTGGCGGTACTCGTCGCGCGACGCGGTCTTGTTGGCCTCAGTGAGGTAGCGGTCGGCCTCGTCGTTACGCGGCCGCCAGAGGCTCGGGCGTGTGGCGCCCGACAGGGGGGGGGGGGGGGGGGGCAGTCTTGTTATGTCCGGGGTAAGAGGTCTTCCCAATCACGAGGGTAGATGAACACAGCTGTAACGCCGCGCGCGCGCCCCGTTGCAGCGGCTGTCCGGGCGTCGTGCTCCGGGTCCTTGCCACCCTCTCCGACTTCGTCGTTGTCTGAGGGAATGTCGCGTTGCTTCTTGTTCTTGTTGTTGTCATGTTCGTCCAAGCGGGTCGATAGAGCGTCCACCTTCAATGCCAGCGCTTCTAGTAACGCAAGCATTGTCGTGTCCCGTGTAAGCTCTTTCGGCTCCGCGGACGTTTCAGCCAGACTGTCGGCCGGCGTTGCCTTCGTAGGATCTGCCGCCTTCTTGCCGCATGCCTATCGTAGAATGCGCAAGTGTCATGGTGGAATACTTGTCGTCTAGACCGTCCATTCGTAGAGATGTTCACACCTTGTACACCTACAAGAGGTGTGGTGCCGTTGCGCTAGCTTGTCAGCTGGCGCAAAGGCAGAAGGTGGACTCCCCTCGTGGTGCGGGTGCGCCATGTAGCAGGGCATCGGGAAGTCAAAGCGGCACGCGAACTGCGAGTACATGTAGCTAACATTTAAAATAGATTCTTAGCGTTACCAGTATCGGTGACGACTGGATAGCCCGGTGTAATCAAACCTTTATATTACTAGTAATACGACCATACAATCTAGGGCGCCGTGAAGGGAAGCGCGACCGCCGCGACGATGATATCGAGTAGCGCGATGAGCAGTGCATGTAGGACATGTACATCCGTCAAACGAAGGAATCCTTACTCGGTGCCGGAGTCATGGTTGTGGGGGGCGCTTTATTTTAGCAGCTTCTGCTGATATCTCCCAGTAATCATTTTAGTTACTGGGGCAAGATCTGGGGCGCCCGTCCCTTTCCCGCTCATTCCGGGTCGAGGGGGCTGGAGTGTTGCCGTCACCCCCGGCGCCACATGTGGTTGTGCTACCGGCGCCTTCTTCGCAGCCCGCACCGGCGCCCGCCGCGCCCCCGCCTCCGCCCGCTGCGGTTCTCGAGTACTATGGCCGCGCGGTAGAGGAGCTCCGCAATGGCTTGCTCATCATGGAGCGCACCGAGGCGGCGGACTACAACGCGGTGCGGCGGACAGTGGGGCGCACCCTAGGTGGCCTGCGTCATGTCGGCGTTGACTTCCACCGAGACATGGGGATGCTGGGGCTCCATGTCGAGGCGAAGGAGAAGCAAGAGCATCAGCGGGCGGCTGCGGCGACTCAACATGACGGGAAGCATAAGAAGCGGGCGAAGCGACACCGTCCATCTTGACCTTTGCTTGCATGTTCTCTTGCCTTATTATGTGTATGGCGTGAGGCGTCGTGTAAGTGTGGGTTCCTTGATTATGCTTTGCCCCTTGCCCTCTACCCAGCCCTAGGTTCATTCTCTTCCCTCGAGACCTCGGGGATCCGCGTGCGGTGCTGGGGGCCGCACCGGGTCCTGGCCAGTGGAATCGCACGCCCCCCTCCCTACGCATGCATGGAGTAGGGTTGCGTGCCCGTTATGGCCCGAGCTGGTTTACATCCCCCAGCTTGCAACCGAGGGTGCACCCCTCCCATCGCGGCAGGCGGCTTGCCCGGCGTGCGGCAATGGGTGCGGCCGTGCGTCGGTGTCAAACCTTGCCGTCAAGTCCACTCAACTCGAATCCCCGATGGAGCTGTTTTTCCAGGGCCAGGCTCTCAAATTGCGAGGAAGCCCCTTGAGCCCCCGCTCCCACCCTCCAGCACAACGCATGGGGTTCCGAGAGGTTGAGCAGCTCGGGTACGGGCACAACGCGGGAGAGGGGCAGGGAGATACACTTCCGTGCAGCGCGTGGTTCCCCAATCACCAGTGCCACCCCAGGATCGGGCCACACGCACCCAAGCCCCTCCACCTAAGGCCGAGTGTAGAGCCGTGCCCGGCTATGACACGCAATATGCTCGGAGGGGAAGGTTCAGAGACTAGACGGGAGCCGGTCCGGCGGGGCACCGCCGTGCTCAAGATATAGTCCCTCACCACCCGAGAGGGTGCATGTAGTGAGCTCCCCGGGGAGGGGTGAGCTACAAGGGCTGGGCCGTTGCTAGCTATGTGAGATCGTATAATATGGAGCTAGTATTGGAGTGAGCTCCGCGGCTCGGGGGTTGGTGGAACGGCATGCCGCCCTCGTGACTGCCCATGTTTGTAAATATATGATCTCGAGGTTCAGGCACTTCGGAACTTTGTCGCTAGCCAACCTACTGAGTTCCGCCGTCACCTGTCGCGCACACGGCGGGGGCTGTTGCAGCGGGTCTCGGCTTGCATGCATGGTACCCTGGGCGGCATTCTCTCTGCCGGTGTGTAGATGGCCAAGTCTGATGCGTGGGCTCGTGCCCATTCTGCGTCTTCTCATGGTCCTGCTTCCACCTCGCAGTCGCTGTAGAGGACCTTTCTTATTGTCCTTTTTTGGAGATTTCCTGATATCGCCTTGTGCTGCTAGCCCATGTAACTAGCGACTAATAGTACACTACCGGTACTCCAAAAGAAAAGCAATCCTTTTAATTATATGGCGACTACTCATACCGGTGGTCGCTACTGATTATAGCGGTAGTGGACGATTTTTCACCAGCCTCTACTGTAATTCACTTGGGTACATGCACGGGTGCAGGTACCGGAGCGAGTCGGGCGCGGGGCGCCCCTGCCGCCGCCTGCGCTCCCGCCCCCACGCTCCCTCCCTGCCGTGCCGACCTTTCTAATTAAAATTAATAATACGTCGAAACATCCACGAAAGTGACGACTAACCGGTAATGTATCATTTAAATTATTGGAAGGCCGGGAATGTACAGGGTCGGGATTATACCGGGGCACAGCATGCACACGCATGAAGACAAAATCATCAGGTAACACTTCCATGTACATACGCGGATGGCATTACCAATCGAGTTCCGAATACAGGTAAGAATTCGCGTATCTTGCATAGTCCTTATGCGTTAGGGCCGCTTTGTGACGACACTCACGGGAGGGGACATCACCCCGGATCACCCGTTCAAACAGTTCATCATCGAACGAAAGGAGCATCCAAGAAGGGGGAAACCTGCGCAGGGACAAATCAATATCGCGAAGTTTGCTCGATTTGGCTTTCGGGTAATTAGGCACATTCCAGCATTTATTATAATTGCGGTTTCATACATCATTTAGTCGCTCCCGGTGATCGGAGCAGCGCTGGCACGAGGAAAGTACCCGTAGTGATAATCTCCAACGATACATATTGTAGCGCTACATGAAATCACATGAAATCATGCTGCCGCTTTCGTAGGTAGGGTACCAGTAGCGACCAGTACGCTTTCGCTACAAGTACGCTTTTAGTACTGCTTTTAGCAATAGGCTGTGGATTTGTTACTGCCTTTTTTGTAATTCAAACCAGTACTCGTACCACTACACTCACTTCAGCAGTACCTGTACCAAGTACCTGTAGCAGTGCTGGTGTGAATTACAAAAAGTGCTGGTAGCATCACCTATCTATACGGGTACGGGTACCTGCTGTATTTAGTAGTCGCTGCTATATGCCGCGCGGCAACCACGACGCATTTACCACGCAGCGCTATACTACAGGCGTCAAACAATAATGAAGGGCGCGTTTTTCTATCGTGCAAGAAATATATCGGCGACATTTACCGGGCCGTGGGCGCTGTACGAGTACCGTCAGTTGTACGGGGCTTTCGCCGGACCTGCCCCGCTCTGCAAAATATACCTAATAATCGCTATCGGCCGGCATCCTAAAGCAACCCGCCAGATTTGAAATCAGCGCACCCAAATTAGTCTAGGCCGACCCTCTCCTACATGGCTGCTTGGAGGGAAGGTGGTGCGCTAGTGGCAGTGGTGCGCCACGGGACGGCCCGCTGGGACGCGGGTTGCGTGCGCGCGCGCGCGTCCGGTGACGCACAGCGCTCCCGGCAGCACTAGGAGAACTCGCCAACACTAACGATGTGAGCTAGAGCCCAGTGCTAGGTATAGAGCCCGGTCGTTGCCGCCTCCACCGCCGGTTGGTAAGCGGAGGTAGCGACCGTTGACCATGTGTGAGCAATCGAGAAACCCCAGCTCGCTGCCATCGCGCGGTAGTTGCCGATGCGACCGCGCTACATGTACTGCTAGCGACCGCTGCCAGTGCCCTGTCGCTGCCGGTGTTCAATATTATGAAATTGAACTTTTTTACAGCTCAATAAACTTTTCCTCTTGACAAGTTGTATTTATCAGGGATGGGCCCGCCCTTGACCAACCGGCATAGGTACCGCTTTAAAGCGCGTACGGCGGGGCCTCTGTAGGCCACGTGGGTATGCAGTTGCAGTACACGTACTAATTTTGCATCGATGGTAATGTACAGTTCACACGAGCCGGGGGTTTACGCTCGTACACGTGCACTAGCTTGTACTTCTCGCTAGCCCGGCCGCGTTAACCCGTGGTCACGTGACCGTCCGTATATGCGCATGTTGCAGCCGCTATTCTTCCCCGGCAGTCTCAGCTTGC
Organism: Tetraselmis striata; assembly: GCA_006384855.1. Taxonomy (NCBI): domain Eukaryota; kingdom Viridiplantae; phylum Chlorophyta; class Chlorodendrophyceae; order Chlorodendrales; family Chlorodendraceae; genus Tetraselmis; species Tetraselmis striata. The sequence continues at coordinate 91,697 of VCJN01003119.1, forward strand.
TCTAGCGCTGCGCCTGCTCCACAGCCGGCGCCAAGTAGCGAGGCCGCTCGGCCGTCGCGCTGCTGAGACCAGCCCCCGCCTCGAGTTGATGCCGCGGTGTCCCCGGACGTTCTCGGAGTTCGGAGGTGAAGGCGGGGGTGAAACCACCCCCTGCACCCGCCGCTGGCCGAATGCTCGCCGATCGTGTGCGGCAAGTTGACCAGTGCCGGATCGCCCGACGCGCGGCAGTCACCTGCCCACACTCATGGCCGACGCGACCACCCGAGGGCAATCGTTTGGGGCCCGTGCACGGATGGCTTTGTTAGAGCCGCCACCATGCCGGGCGGGTGCCGAGTATTGTAATGCCCCACGTATCAAGCGGGTCGCACCGAAGTACGAAAACACGAATTTCTTTTCGGACAGCCCTCGCGTGCAGGCTGCCCCCGACCGAGCCGTACAGACCCCCCTCTCCACCCATAGGCGGATCTCGGAGAGGCCGACGCAAGGCCGAGGTCGTACATGAATATTTTTTAGCAAGCCCCCGTACAGTAGGGTTGCTGCCCGGCGGCGCCAGCAGGCGCTGCCGGGATTGCGAATATTATTTGAAAAGCCCTCCTGTAGGGCTCCCCGGTAGGGCTCCCCTCCCAGGATCCGAGGACCCGCCACAACCGGCTAGGCACCCCGCTCAGCCTCCCGCGGCACCCAACCCTGCACGAGTCTTAGAGATTGCCAGCGCCCACCACGTGCGGCGTGGAGGTGGGGGTGGTGCCGCCGGGCCTGCCGCACCCAAGATCCTCCGCTCCTAGTGGGCCGCTGCCTTGCAGCATGAACCTCCGTACTCTGAATACATGCGGTGGGGTGATGTTGCGGCTATCTCAGGTCACGAGCCCACGGCGGCGCTTGGCGCATGCGCATCAGAAATCGGCGATATCCGCCTCCTAGGCCACCAATGCGCGCCGGGAAAACGTAAATTGCCGATTAGCAATAAAATGCGCAGAAATCGCAATATAAGGGCGCAGTGTATAAGGTCAGATTGTGAATGCAAAATGTGTGCGGTACTTAGTCGCCCCCGCACCCGCGCCCGCTAAGTCCGCGCTTAGTCCGCGCACCGTGGATCGCGCGCGGCGGGCGCGCCTCACTACGAGGAAATGTGCCGACGGCGAGAATCGTACGGGGAGCGGCGCTTATATGCTCTCGCCGAAGTCCGATAGTAAGAATGGTGCTTTTGTTTTGTTCTATAGTCGCTAGACCCGGTACGGAACGGCTGACTGTACTGCGTGGGGCACCCATTTAAAGTTGAGCTCTTAAAAACCCGTTCATTACTTTTGACGCCTGTAGGTTACGGGCCACCAGCATGTGCAGGAAGTACTGTGGGGGCGAGGGGGGGGGGGGGGGGGGGGGGGGCGGGGCACCTGCAAATTTAGAATATTCCGCGCGGTAATTCATGGCCGCAACGACAAGTAACGACACTTCAAGCTGGTATTCGGACTATTAGCTGTACGGTACACGGCGAGCCGTGCTGTACCGGATGACCATGGTACACCTGCCCACAAAAGTCTTGCCCCACTTGTCAAGCATCAACTGTAGATTGGCCCATTCTGAGCCCGCCTCACCTTCGTTTCCGGCCGCGCCCTTCCATGTGTCATACGTGAACACGTCATCATGCGTGGGGGAGCCCGGAGTGGCGGTTGTTGTGCTCTCATTGTAAAAGCCATACGTGTGCGTGTCATTGTTCAAGGTTGGTAATGAATTTGATAACCCAATGCTATAACGAGGGCACGAATTTTATATAGCACGTAGATGCATTCTAACTGTACGGATGCACGCCAAGAGCTAGATCTACCATCGGAGAGCACATTCACAAAGGCGCGCTCTCCCCACCGTCGGCATGCAAGCAAGTGAGGAGTTCCCGCAAAACGGCCAATAAAACGGCGATAAAGGCTTGCTCCAAAGCCAACCCACCTACAGCTGTTGTCCGCATTCAATGCGCCATTGATAGAGCCGGGCTTCAGCCCATATTGCGCAGGGGTGCATGCCCCGAGTGAGCGGGTGGGTCCATATGGTCACCTGCTAAGAAATCGTCCAGGGTATGTGGTAGGGATGGCCATCAATACGCTCCCATATTCAGCTATTGGGCTGCGCCTAGTGGGCACCTAAGCCGGGAAAATCCGCCCGCGCGGGTCGAGTACATCGCATTTTTTATCGGGATGCGGGTCGCGCTGTAAGCCACTGTACTAGGGTTTGTAGGAGAACCTGGAAATATTTGCATCGGGCCCCCCTACCCTCCTCTGGTATATTTTCCACCGAGGGCCCCGACAGGTAGGGTTCTGGCATCGCAGAGCGGAATAACGAGCGTAACATGCACCCCCCCCTTCCGCCACCTAGCTATCAGCACATGTCGAGCCGTTGATGAATATTCTAAGTTAATTATATCATAACAATGCGCCACTGTACCACTTGGCGGTCGGCGCTGACGTGGCGATATGGGCAGATACGTACATGGCAATACTTACGAGGGAGACCGTATTCGCATTATGGTACACGGCTCGCGAGCCGTGTACCGGTCAAAATCGAACACGGCTCCGGCAAAAAGGAACATGGTTCGGGCCCCGAGCAGTGTTCCTTTTGGCGGAGCCGCGTACCGGGCCCCGGCACACGGCTCGGGCGGCCAGTAAAAATTGAAATTGAAATTGATTACAACTGCTAGTCTGCTGCATCCTCTGGCCCAGACTGAGTTGTTCTTAGGACCTGCTATCTCTGACCATGGTAGGGAACTCTAGGTGTAATTACAGCTCACGCTACCGGCCGTCCTCTTGTGTGCCCAAATCCGTTACATTATGTGGTGTGCCCGTACGGCTTATCACTAGGGGGTAGCACTTGCGCCTCGCACCCCTGCCATTGTTCGCTCAAGGCATGCTTACGGGTTATTATGTGTCGTACATATTAGCGTGTCAGATGACCTCCTGCGTATTGCCACAATACGTAGTAAACACTTTCACCTCCACTATGTGGAAAAGTATTGCCCCTTCGAAGTTGCCGTCCTCGATACTTCTGCCCCGAGGGTCTACCGATCGCAATATGTCCGACATTGCGATATGCTGCGCTTGCTTCGAGTCCGGGATAGTGACGGGTTCCCGCTCAATTCCGTCGTCGTCGAGACCCTCCGTAACCCCTATCATGCGAATGCGCGATGGGGAAAAGGCCGCTGACGTTTGGTTCTCTGGGTTGAGTAGATCTCTCGAGTCCTCACGTACCGATGCGGGGGTTGAGTGGTCCTTGATTGGTTTGTCGCCGACGTCGGCCGTTTGTTTCCATGCGCCCCCCACTCATCGTCTCGGACTCTCGGTATAGCATCCTACCCATCTTATTGTTATGGCGGTCTTGCGTTATTATTATTCCTTTTATAAAGCGTTTGCGTGGCAGCATATGATCATACGACGCTAACCTCCGTACGTTCCACAGCCGCCTCAGAGCACGAGCTCAAGGTCGGAAGAGCACCGCCCCCCGGATGACGCAGGTATGCACCGCAACAGCCAAAGGCCTCACAGACGACCCGGCGAGGGCTGCCATAGAAAGCCACTACGCCGAACAACTCGCCACAGTCACCCTCGACATCCTAGGGACACCCCCTTGGGAACTTCCGACCAACCCCGACCCATTCAAGATCGAACCAAAGGCGACCCCAACGTCCGTCTCTCCTCCCAATACTCCCGCACCTTCTACACGAGACCAAACGCTTCCTCAGTACCGGAAAATCACCAGGCCTAGACCCAACCCCGAACGAAATCCTCAAGTGGCTGCCGGAAAGCACCACCTTTGCCCTCCATGTCCTGTTCCAACACATGGCTAGCCACTTGTACACCGCCTCAACCCGGTGCACTAGCGTCACATGTCTTCTATGCAAACGGGGCGCCCCGGCTTAATGCGACAACTATCGACCTATTGCCTTCATGAACGGCATGCTGAAGCTGTGGACAGCCTGCCTACTCAAGATTGGGGCTGCGTACGCCGGGGAACACGGCATTCGATGCGGCACGAACGATGGTTTCGTCCCAGATATGCAGCTGCACGATGGTCTCACCACAATCATGACCGTATATGCCGACGCAAAGGAAGACCACAAGAACATATACACGGTATATGTTGACTTAAAAGGCGCCTTTGACTCCACCGACCACGAGATACTCTTCAAAACCATGACTAACATGGGCATGCCCCTCTGAGTACATCGCTATGTGCATGGGCATATATTCCAAAACGACCACCTCGTATCACACCCCATGGGGGGAAACAACAAAGGTCCAAGTGAACAGAGGCACCCTACAAGGAGACTCTCTATCCCCCTTCGTGTTCACCCTCTTCCTAGAACCCCTCTTGTCGTGGCTCTAGGTCGGTAGCCCGGGCTACCCTCTCCACTGCATGCGGGAGGACACCCACCCCAATCGACGAACCTACGCCGGCCATGGCTTACCACTTCCATAAGCATTACCACTTCCACAATAGCGGACATGAAACTCCAGCAACTCACCAAACTCTCCGAATTCAGCTAATACACAAAAATGTCGGTAGAAGCCTCCAAATGCAAGGCCACTACAACCCTATGGAGTAGACCAAAACCTCCTCCCCCGCAAATAGGGCGGCCCTCTCCCAACAACTTGCCCACCTGCGCCTCCTCGCAGTATCAAGCCATCTCGAACCCATAGACCCCTCACCCCCCCCCCCCCCCCCCCCCGCCGGACCAACCGTATAAAATCTAGGGGTCCTCGCCACAATGACACTTAACTTTTCGGCACACCACTCCGCTCGTCTGCTCCGTGAAGTCCGACCCATAGGCCGGGCTATCTCCACATTGTGCCTCTCCTCCACCGGGAAGACCCGGATAGTCGAGTCCCTCATGAAGGGGAAGCTCTTCTCACTACAACTATGCCTCTTCTCCACGGAACAACTCCGCCAATTCGATGCCACCCTCGGCACGGGTTACCGCAACGCGGTGTCCGCCACGAAGTCCCTTCCGCGACAAGCCTTGCAGCGCCCCCTAAACCAAATTGGCCTCGGCTTTCCCTTAATCCGCGCCAAAACCGCCTCAATGACAGCAAAACACGTAAGGAACACACTAATCATACCCGTCCTAAGGGGGACATTTACATGGCCAACATCAAAGACACGGTGGCCAAATTCGTCAAGTGGCCGGAGGAATAAATGCACCGCATCCTCCCACTCCTACCCGGCACTGCGAAGCCTCACGCACATTCACCGCGACATGCACCTCCACATCATGGGGTACTCGTACGCCTTCGCCGACGACACACACCTCGCCACCTCCATCCGCGAGGCCTTCAACAAACGGCAAGAGGCCGCAAAGGCAACGGCACGGACCAAACTCTCGGAACGCCTACCCCCGGTGATAGGACCGTAACGTACAAGCAATACAAAGCCAAACCTAAAACCGCGGCCAAAATGCAAAGGTTGGCCCCGCTTTGGGCACTCGGCCTTGAGACATGGGGCCATGGCAACCTACCGACGAAACGACGCCCTCCATACCGCCTCAAAACGGTCGCAAAGACTACCAGAGCCGCCCCCCACCCACATCCCAGCCGCCATCCGAGCCGCCCGCCCGAAGGCATTACAGACCCTAACGCAAATTCTCACCAAACCAAGAGGTACCGTACCCCCGCTGCGGTACCACTCCCCCGACATGCGTCACATCTCCGTACACAACAAATAAATGGTTCTCTGTCCTTCCGCGCACCGCATGTTACAACCCCCTTAGGACTTAGGCCGAATAGTCGTCTAGCCGTAGATAGTCCTAAAGCAGGAGCTGAGTCTTAGGGCCCATTGCTTGATCGTTATTCCACACGGCCAGGAATAATGAGCAGAGATTTGGGAAAAGGGATTCTTACAGCACCGGAGCTCGGTAACCTGGGTGACTGGCCCGGCGGTGGTTTTGCCGGCCTATTTAAAGTCGCGGGTTTCCGTCATTCCGTGCGCTGCGTATTGAATCCAATTCCCGCCACTTGTGCTGCGTGTAGCTACTAGACTAATACTAAAATCGACGTGTGCGGTCCTAATCCGCGGCCCGTCGCTATTTTAGTAACACACAACTAACTACAAACAAGTTCCTAGCACCTTCGTCTGGCCGCAGCACAGTGATATAATATTTATCTACTATTGCTATAGCAAATGCTATAGCGTTCTAGATGGTTCCACTAGGTTCTAGTACCTACTGCTAAGACACTCCTAAGGCAGCGCCCTATCTAACGCTAGGTGTCATCATCCTCTAGCAGGTGACACCATAGCGTACGACAATCGCCGCTGCTGGTACGCAGGTACATATAGGTTATTCGCACCCCATGTGGGTACTCGTAATACTATCATGCACTACTAGTCGCCTTGTAGTCGCTCATATTGTCGCCTCGTCGTCCTCGTACCAGTACTTGGCCTTGACTTATTGTACTCGCACTCGCAATGCTCATACTCGTACTCGCTTGGCTTGTACTCGTTCTCGTCCGCCTCAGTCGTCAGTTCTTCGCTCGTTCGTCGGCTCCCGCAGTACAAAGTACAGCAGTGTAGAGTACATAACACCGCATGCCGCCTACAATTCGCCCCGCCGGTCCTACACCCCCCAGCGTGCCCCGGCCCAGGCCGGCAAGGCCCAATTCCGCACGCAACCCCTCACAGTCCATGCAATCCCCCTCCCAGCCAGCGACGTGACCCGCATCACCTCCACAGCAGCCCGAGGACCAAATGGCGTCGACCAATATACCCATACCTCGTCCACTGTGCCCGGGTAATCCTCAACCTTGCGGGAAACAACGCCCGGAAGCACATGAGCTTCATCCCGGCCTCGTGCACACCCATCACACAATACCCCCTTCCGCCACGAGAAGTAAAAACCCCCGGTCGACGTCACTGTACCAACTGCCACCTCCCCGCCGCATAGTCTAAAACTGCTCATGCACATGGTGTCATAACGTGGTCCACCATGCTTGCGTCCTCGCCACGGACGTCGGGTGTGCCAAATGCGTCCTTAAGAACAACCAAGACGACACCACCCACCTATTCTAGGTCCAATGGGAAATAGCCTGGCAACTAGCCGAATCCAGTATGATACTAAATCCGGACCGCACGCACTCAATGCAAGCCATCGCATTCGAACCAGACTCGAAACCCCGGGATCCCCCCCCGCTCAACCGGCCGCGTGGCACCCTTCCAAACACCAAGTGGAAATCAGACACGCCACCATCAATCCGGATCTAGACTCCCTGCCTGCGGGGGAACTCTACTTCAGCGTCCGGGACGCACACCGACTAGTGCTCCACAAGCCGGACGGCACAGCCTCCCACACCCGCGACCGCCGAGGGGTCGAACACCTTCACTTTCTCTTCAGACCGGACCGAACAAATAAGACGTTTGCAGAGGAGGTTCATGCGCTCCTGGGCAGAGTGGGCACCCTTACGAGTGCCGATGACAATTCCAAACACCACATCCGACGAAACAGATGGGCCACGGATGACCGCTTTACACTGGCAATTATGACCGCCCTCCATGCCCGCACAGAACTTTTCAGCGACCCCCTCAGCAAGTCGATCTACACCTCCCAGTATCAAAGCATGTACCCCGAAGATGTTGTTTTCGGCGCTAGACCCCCCCAACGACCTATACTTGTGGGCTGAAACGTCCCTCGCCAACCCCGACTAGATGACAATTGTATGCTGAAAACGGTGCGACACGCTCTCCGTAGCGTGCACGCTCAGAGGCACGAGTCTACGGCCACGGTGCTCATCCTCACCGAGTGGATACTTAGCCGCATCCTACAAGAAAGCTCATCTCCTCATCAACCATCCCTACATACAGAAATTGTGAGAGCTCCTCGCGAACCTCGCAAAATTCCGGTCCCCATACCAACACACCCAGACAGCCCCGAACAAGGACCTCGGCACCAACAGGCCGGTGGGAGTGAACTTAGTGGCTTTCGCCCCATACCTCGCAAACGTCACCGCAGCAAAAGCTTCGACCAAGATGTCGGCTGCCCCTCTGAGTCTTGTACCCTGGCCGCACGCCGCACACCACCAAACGACCAATAGGCTCGGACGCAGCAAGAGCCGCAACATCATGCCCCCGTCTTCCCGGACCGCCTCGCGACTACCAGATACCACCCGCCGCATCGGAACTCCGCCCGCTGATGACGACACCACTCCCGTCCATACAACCGCTGGAACGACGGCACGATCCGAAACGATTTACATACACCGACGGCTCCCGTATCCACCGCGGCGGAGCGGTGGGAATCAGCGCCGGGGTCTACATGCCGGGCAATAAACCCATCGCAGTGGGAGTGGATGCAGACGAAATTCGCCGCACCATCACCAGAGCGCCGTGCTGGCCGCCAGCATTCGGTGGCACTCGAGTCTGACCTTCCGAAGCACATCCTCTCAGATAGCGCCGGGTCCCTTCACCTAATAGAACGCATGCCGTACCGGCCGGTCACCTTACGACGCCACGCTCACAAAATACTACTTGAACAAAACATAGGACGTCAACTCCGACACCGAGCGAGCGGATTTGGGACTCCGGACCATCCTCCAGAAAGTCAAAGTCCATATTGGGGTCGAAGGCAACGAACAAGCCGACACCACCGCCGGCGAATGAAGTAGCCAACATGACAATCCCCCCAGACACTATCGTAACCGTAGGCGCAACTCCCGAACCAGCTTATGACGTGTGGCTGAACCCATGCCAAGGCGCGCCGACCACCAATCACAACCCCCACAACTTGAAAGCCGCCCTCCGGAAACACGATAACGCTACAATAGGCTGCGACGCCTCCGACGAAACCCTACACTCCCACCTCATAGACCAAGCGTTGGCCATAAGTGTCATGCCGGACCTCGTCACCCCCTCGGACATCACCATCTCAGTCGGAAAGAATCCACAGTCTGGAATAATTCACGTGGGGGGGACACACTCAAGCCGGGTGAGACGCAAAGGCCAGCCGTCCTTCACATGCGGGAAACGCGGACAGCATCTCAGCAACGGCCACATGGCAGGCAATCGCCCCTCCATGGCCGGCTGTAAGACAGACCGACACAACATCACGCTTAAACTCCTCCTCAACGAGCTGGAAGTTATGAATAGCGGTCGCTGGCACGTACTTTCCACGGACGCGGGCAAACCTGTGGCTGACTTCTCCTCCCCCAACAGAGACACCTTGATCTCCGACCTAACCGACAAAATCACACAGTCATGTGCATCAACATCCCCGATCGCCTAGCGAAAACCCAACAAGGGGAAACCGAAGGTCCCAGCGCCGCCCAAGCACCCACCCGGCTCCCCAAGACCATTCTACCCCCTCACCTCCGCCCTAAACACTGCAAGCCGGACGCGGTACGCATCATCGGATTCGACTGGGACCCCGCCACCGAAACCATATCTCCCAGCACCGATCGCAGAGCAGTCCAAAAAAATACAGATAATCGAATTCAAATACTGCACTGACCTCGAACATGCCACCGTACACGCTCTCATCCGCGAAAAATAGCAACACATGGTGAACGTCCCACGTCAACAATAAGGCTGGCAGTGTCCGATTGAAATCATCTCCGTCACCCTCAGCCGCAGCGGCACCATGCACAAACTCACACTAGAAGCCATCCGTCGCCTCGCGGTCCGCCGCCCCAAGAAGCAACCCCCGGACAAAGCCCGTCCGCCTCCCAGCGCCGCTGCAATCCGCCTCTGTAGGAAACTCCAAAGACACTCAATCGGATGGCTACACACTCTTCCTTGCATATCCTGACAGTCCCTCAAACCTGCCATGTCCAACCTCGTTACCTCCCACAAACCCCGCACACACGCCCACCGTTAACATACACGCTTCCACAGATCACCGTACACGACACCCCCACTACGGCAAAAGGGGCCAATGTCAAGCGGCATGGAAGGAGGAGGGGCGCGTGCGAAAAGGAGGAAGGCCGGAAGCTGCATCCGTAATCCCTAGGGCTCCCACAACGGTTGGATAAAGCAGGTCCTAAAGGCAACTCGGCTTGGGCAGTGGAGAGCAGCAAGTTAGATGGTTAAAATCAATTTCAATTTCAATTTCGGCACCAAATTTGCCCATAACTTATAAAAAGGCCGTCCGGGCACACGTACCTGCGCGTGTGACCCCGTCATAGGTCTGGTGGTGTGGACAACATAATGAAACTCCAGTTTACGCGTGTATTGTTGAGGTTGCGTGAGCTCGGGACAATTCATGTACATATCAAATCGCCCGCCGCGTTTCCCTCGGCCGTCGCGAGTATATTACTATGTTTTGTATTTCTAGAGACCCGACGCTCTTCGTGACAACTTTCTCGCGTTGGCGTGTAGTAGGGCCCCGTAGGTACGGGCGAGGGTCGTAAATTTCTTGCACCACTGATTGCGTATTGCATAAATTTCTTGTACCGCTGATAGGCCATGTAATTATTCCTCTCGTTGGGTGTTGCAGACCACATGAGTAGTGCGTGATTGGGGACTCCCCGAGCCACTTCGTTCGCGCCGCGTTAACCATTTCATCGCCCCTGCTACCAATGCGTGCCTTGACTTTACCCAGACGCGTGACCATGCCGGCCTCCGACCTATCCTGTGTATGTCCGATATATATGCTAGGGTGATGCGTGCCCGAGTCGCTATCAAGGCATGCCCAGCACCAGTGGTGGGTGATGTGGTCAGAGTGTCGTTGACAAAGGAGGACCGTGGCAATATGGACCCTAGATTCTTGACATGCGTGGTGATTGAGGTGAGTTATGTTATGCTTCTCTTGTTGTATACTGATGCCAATTGCATGCCATGCTTGATGTGTCCCAGTGATGACGCACACATCTTTCTCCAATGGCCTCCCCCAACCCGCCCTCCGTTTTGTAGGTCACAAAATGCAGATTGGCTGTGGACGCGGGTGTTATCAAGACCACATATGGGCAGAAAGATCTGGATCAGTTGCGCGACATTGCACCTACGTGAGTGGGCTCGGCGGGTGTGGTAGAGAAGTGGAGCGACCAAACATCATGGAAGAAGATCTCCCTTCGAGAAGGTGTAAGATCTGTGTCACTATTTTGGGGGCAAGGAATGATCAAATGCACATGTAAAGGGCCGTGTGCCACCAGCGTTTGCAGTTGCCGCAAAGCTGGTATGAAATGAAGCTATAGGTGTCGCCATGATAACAACAGCTGCCAGGACATTGAGGACCATGGTGCTGGCAATAGCGCTCAGGGAGCTGCCACCCCAGCCGGTGTACTTAAGTAAATTCTAGAATAAAATGAAGTCTAATCGAAGTCTATCTTTAATTTCATTCTAGTTTAAAGTTAATGGCACCTGCTGCTTAATTTGAAATTAAATGAAATCGATTTTATTTTTTCTTAGAAAGCGAACGAAAACTTACCATCTAACACATGGGCTGCATAGCGTGGATCCATGTGTGAATGGTCCAATTACCGCGCTCCATGTGTACATGGGCCGGTCCGTGTGTACATGGACATTGGTCGAGGGCAGTCCATGTGTACATGGGTCAGCCAACGACCCGTGTGCACATGGACCGTTTTCAGCAAACTCCATGTGTACGTAATACGGGCCATGTGGACATGGACCGCACGTCCACGTGGATCTTAACATGTATACATAATATATACATTTATGTATATGTAATGATATATATAGGATATATATGCATGATATATGCATTATATATTCGTTAATTTATACATGATGTATATACATGAAATATATACACCCCTTCACATAAGTATGGGGCTTGCGAATTCGAGCCACATGCACATGCACGGCGACACTGAGACCGTGCGGACTTCTCACTTTCCAGCCGGCCCTAACACCGGGCGAAGTACTGCGTATGTACTAAATCCGGGCGAGCCGGCGCGCCTACTAGAACTGGTAGTGTGGTCCTCCTGCGAAACGGTGGACCGTCCGACAACCGGACGACCCACCACTAGGCCAAGTATTGGCCTGCGCCCACAGTGGCGAGAAGAGCAGGCCCTCTAGGAGGACACCACCACAACCACCATGTACACCGACATATCTATCTGAGGAGCAACAAGACGCCAAGGCCAACACTTTCCTGCCCACACTGAGGGGCGGCAGAGTACAACCGCCAGCGATCAGCACAACCACCAGCCGGCCCATCCCAATAGACACTAACAGCGACCCCAACAACCGAGGCCAAGCCTCAGGTCCACGACACTCCCCCCATTTGTTCGAGCACATGATACATAGGCGAGGGGCGGGCGCTAACGCCGTCGCAGCCATCAACCAGCGCCGAACAGCAACGGAGCACGCCCCCGCAACAGCCCACCCATCCCCTGCACCTACAGCCACCGCCCCAGCGGCAACCGCCATGAACGGAGTGTAGGCGGAAGACGAGGATGAGCTTGAATTGAACTACGAGGAGAACGACAACACCATGGATGTGGACACCGCCCACCGCGGAGCAGCGGAGGTACCACGTCTAGCTGACGTTACCCTCGACTCCCCCAACGCTTGATAACGCAAAGCACATTCCGCGAAGGCACACATGAAGGCATCACATAACGACTTGTCGAGCTCAAGCTCCTCACCACCGAGACCACAAAGCTACTCGCCATGTACTCCCCAGCCAGTCAGCCTGCACTCGCGGCCGAACTAGCTAGACTCACAGCGGAGTCACATCAATTGGGTACCCCCCACAGCCACTCGATCTAGCTCGAACACCACCCCCGCCAGCCCCTCCCATCAGGCAAGGGCAAGGCAGCCGCATCTGCGAAGCACAAAAAGAAGGAGGTGGCGCCACCCGCAACCGCAGCAGGAGCAAGCCGCTCCTCTCTGACACTCGCGACTCCGATAGCGAATGGGAAATGGGCGACGAAGCAGCCCAGCCATTTGGCAGCTCGCATTAGGTAACTGCCGCGCGATCCACCGCAGCGAAAAAGCATGCCCAGTTGACTCAAGAATACCGGCCACTAGTAACCCTTGTGACCGGTGCAACTACTATGAGGATATCACACAATCACGACAACACAGCCCGAAACACGGGACATCCCCATCGCTGATTACCACAACCCCGCCACATACAACAAATACTTACTCCGGTGAAGGAGGGCATCGCAGCCCTCACTAATTCTACTAGCCGGCTCAGCCGTGGATAAATACTGAGCAACATTTATCTATTCCGGTCAGCTCCCTTCCCCCATCTCACCTAAGTAGCTGTAGGCGGGACACCTTTGGCTGCCTAAGCTTGCATGCTGAGATATGAATGGGACATGCCTGACTTAGGGGCCTGGGGACAACAGAGGGGCGTTGTTGTCCTAGCTACAACCCGCTGGAGGGAGGAGGGGCTCGGACAGACAAGGGCGGCCGGTAGCTTGAGCTGTAATTACATTTAGTGTTCCCTATCATGGTTATAGATAGCAAGCGGATCTAAGAACAACTCAGTATGAGCCAGCGGACTCATCAGATTAGCAGTGGTAACCAATTTCAATTTGAGACCGTGCGCGCGTGCATGCGTGTTACTCATGACGTCGGAAGGGGAATGCCGCGATAGCGCAATACACCCGATATTACCACGCGGTAGTCGTTGCTGTCAACACTTTCATTTGAGCAAAAGTTGGGCTTCTGGCGCACGCGCTTCAAAACCACAAATTGCGCTACTCGTGTGCACAAATAGGCACGGGACACCACAGCCCCCGTACTCACACCACATAGTCCTTGGTGTGATATCTAGCCAGCACCATACACGTAGGGCATTGATATTATAGGTCATTCACGACGTGGACCAAGCCATACGTGTCGATGACGATGGTGTATGGGCAAAATCATGGACAAAATACGGTTATGATCGCTGCACGCGCAGGAGGGGGAGGGTTCTCGCGGTCTCCTTGCCGCATGGCAAAGTTTTCTATTGTAATGCATGGCCGCATGCTCATAGCGCGCCATGGTGAGCCCAGTGGGACGCCAATGGCGTGCACCTTAATGCGTCGATGTTGGTGGAAGTAATGCTGTGAAAGGGTTTAGGGATGGCGGCCATGATCAGTTTAGGGATGGGATCCGGCATGGCGGCCATGGGCATCGCTCAAGGGGGGTATGTGCCAATCATGAGTAGTCCGTGCATAAGTACATACATCACACTGTCCCGCCACCGTGTATCAGGTTTTGGGATCCACTTGGCGTAAAGTTCCACGCCAATGTGTTGACCACGCGCTGACACAAACGTCAGATTTCAACTCATTATTATTTGTGAAAAATCGAAAAGTGCCTAAATGACCTCTGACGACCTTGACAAAGGTGGAGAAATTGTAGCCCTGCTCGCTAGCTGTTAGCGGCATTTAAATCACATTTTCTGACATTTCATCGCAGCGCACCGACCGATACCGCGAGTGTAAGAGCTGCACCACAAGGCAGCACTGCAATGGCGATAGTATCACGCCACGTCGTCGTGCACGGGCGCACGCCACTATGGCCCCACCCCACCCAAAAATATCCTAGCCTCTTTGCTGACATGTTTCCTCGCCCACCCATGGCCATCCCACCATTGCTTACACCTTTGCTTACACCCTATGGTGATGAAGGATGAGCATATACATGTGCAACATTGCAGAATTTCAGGCCATAAACCTATAATAGGTTATACGGTGAATAGACTGAGCAGGATGTCATATATATAAGATATATATATATTTTTATGTTTATACATATATATGTATATATACATATTTACATATATATGTATATATATACATATGTATTATTATATTATACTTGTGTGTGTATATATATATATATATATATGATCGCCTTTAATTGTGTCGTGCGTGTCTGTGTACATACAATGCATGTCACACAGCACACACACAAAGAGACACACACACGCACACACACGCACACACGCACACACACACACACACACACACACACACACACACACACACACACACACACGTGCGCGCGCGCGGAGACTGTGACATAATGGCACAGCTATGCGCGAACATCATGTGACAGATGTGGCAGTCAACGACAACACAATATTCAAACACATATCTATGATGTATACATATATCTCATATATATTTATGTATGTATGATCGCTTATAATTGTGTCGCGCGTCTCTGTGCACACACACACACATACACACACACGCACGTAGACACACACACATCACGATATATGTACATGATATATATATATATGGGATGGTATGGCATGTATATATGATTTAGTTTAGGTATATTTTGATTTATATATATATGTGTGTGTGTGTGTGTGTGTGTGTGTGTGTGTGTGTGTGTGTGTGTGTGTGTGTGATGTGTTTGTGTGTATGTACGATCGCTTATAATTGTGTCGTGCGTCTCTGTGTACACACATACGCGCGTGCGCGCGCACACACACACACGCATACGCGCGCACACACTATACATAATGGCAGAGCCACGTGCAAACATCATGTGACAGATGTGGCAGACAACGACTACAATTGTACAATATTATATCCTGGCTAGCTTATTTTTTCTGACTTGGCAGTGTAGCATTAATACGCTAGAATTAATGCCAATATTCCGCTAATATGCGCCGATTTCAATGTCGCGCAAACAAGGATGAGTCGAACCGCGAAGTGGCCGCGCCGTTAAAGTCAAAAAGGCCATCAACGCGACATACCGACAAAGCGGTGCGGCAATCAGGCAGTGCCATCTACTTGGCAAGAACGCGTGATACCTCCAACCTGCCCCATGCCTGGATCCCGCCGGTTCGGCGGACGGATCACGGACGCGCATCACAACCTTACATGCCGTCCCAAGGAACGACTTAGCTCGGCTGGCGCCTCCCCCCCCCCCCCCCTCCCCCCCCCCCCCCCCCCCGCACAGCCTCTCCCCGCCCCCGCAACGTCCCCCGCAACAATCTCAATACCGACGCATATGCGGATGGACAACGAGATATATCTGTCGTCAAACTAACTGATGAGATGGGAGAAATGGGAGTGGGTTCTCCCATAACACGGTATGCCCATTTATGCATGGTTCTTAGATTATTTAAGCCACAACATAACTACTAACTATGCTGTGCTTCATGCCGCCTGAAATATGATATAACTCTGGACTTGTGCACATCCGTGGTCGCTACCTCGTACGGTACCACTACTGAGTCGGGTTTTAGTGGTACCCGACATCACGCGGCCTGGGGTGCAAATGGTTGAAGCGACTAACGCGGAGGATACTCGTATGTATGGGGAATGCATAACATTCTGGATATATCACACGGGGTCACATCATAATTTCATGGAGATTTCCAGCACAATGTTCCATTTTATAATAAATTACGCGCTTAGTTCAATTGGATATCGGCGAATCAACCACCCAGAGACCTCGAGTTGGATAATCGGTACCCTCGTGGCTCGAAAACCAAATATTATCCATGAATTTCTAAACTATATGTATTTTGTAACGGGTTTTCATACATGGCCTCCTCTCTTCGGATGCATCGGCGCCATCTCAACGACAGCCTGGAAAATTTGGATAGAGACCACGCTCCTCATCCGTTCATCCTGCTGCTAAGGATTAATAACATTCAGAACACCGCTAGCGGCTCCACTCCTACCTCGTCCCTGGCGGATACAACCCCTGACGAACCGTTTGCAAAAGAAAACCACATTGCATCCCGCATCACAAGGGCGTTCTGGCAAAAAGGGTACGGAACCCCCTCTACCTACGTTGCTGAAGGGCGGTCGCAGACTCGGCTTTGCTTGGTGATTTAAGCTGACGCGACGAGACATGCACGCCTTTACTTGCAGGCAGCAGGGCATTACGCTGCCCATCGCAATGCAGGCTGTCACAGAGGAAAAAAAAGACGGTGACCAAGTACTTTCTTCATTGCGCAATATGCCACGGGATGTCTTCACTGGGCAAGGATATACGTCTGATGCCGCACAGCACTCAAGCCTTTGGCTTGCACAAAGCCCGGAACCCATCTTGTCAGGCGGCTCGTCGGATGACGCACGCACTCCACCCTTCGGCGTCTTCAACAGCCCACCCTACGATCAATCGGGCAGTACTTGCGAAGGCGCTACACAGGTCTGGCCATTGGATGGGCTTGATCTCAGCGCCGTCATGAATCTAGACGGCGAAGAGCAGTCGCACTTCTTGTTTACCGTGTCAGAAGAAACTAGTAAGCTGAGCAGAGGATGGCTCGGGAATGTACCACCGCCAAATGTGCTGTTCAACAATCGCGAAATCGACGAGGACAAGCCACCACTACCGACCTTACACATCACGGACAATATAACAACCACGCCATCGGGCATGCCTCTAGCATCGACGAAGACCGAGGAAACGCCCACGCCATTCTTGACTGATCAGATTTTACCGCCTGAGACCTTTCGCATCGACCTGAGTGAAGACCAGCCTCTGCATGCGAGCTCAGCACAACAACTGCAATGGCGGACTACCCACTACGAATCTAATCCTTGTCTAGAATCATTGACAATCCAGAGCCATCCGACAGATCAAAACTTTAAATATTGCCCCCTTACAAAGGACGATAATGACTGCGAAGTTGATAGCGCACACTATCAGATGTACGGGAACGAGCTTCTGGACGTCGGCACCGCCACCTCCGACGACTCAACAGAGACTGCAGGCTCGAAGGTAACGGGCAGCGATGCTGCTGCCATTTGTATGTGCGATTATTGATGAGCCCCAAAAGGCAGCTCGAATCTGGTACACATTTCTAACTGTGTCGTCGGCCACTGTTGTTTCCTGCAGCCCTCCGTTCCGCGCGCCGCTGGACCCCCCCGTGGCCGCAGGTCGCGGGACAGCGAGGCCGACAGTAAAAATGATGAGGCGGCTTATACAAACTCGAACAGCCTGCGTACAGTACATCAAGGTGTGGTATCGGGCTGCCTGGACTGCGTGACGTTTTCATGGTGGTGCATCATGGTAATGATGTCATAGCTCTGTGTGACACATGGAGGGTCTAAAAGAGCAAATGAGAAAAATCTGTTACCCTTATTGGCTGTATAAAAATGCTCCAAAAGAACAAATGCTACTTTTTGATACGTTGATTGCGTAGCTTTGCTGGAAATAATAGTCTCTCACAAGTGTCATCGCATCTGCTATGCGAGAATAGTATGTACAGTCATTCTAAGGCACCAGGAGCTGAATGTGGCACTGTGTGACCTGCAGATATAGAAGACGATCTGCTCGGTACTGTCGACTTTTGGGAGGACATCGATCAAGGCTTTCTAGACGCTTTTCTGAACGGCGAGATTCTCGGTCTGGACTCCGCTGTGTCGACACCAATTAATCAAAACATGCCCCGAATGGCATTGCATTGCAGCGACCAGACACGCCCCTCTTCAAAGCGCCACAAGTCTTTGTCAAACACACCATGCGAGGACAAGCATCCTGAGCTGATGGAACCAGCGGCGTGGCCACCAGCCGTTATTGTGCACACTGACACAACGACAAACAACGAAGGCAGTTCTACCTCCAGTCCTGCAAGTGGCAGGGTGAAGAGGAAGCACAAGCCCAGTTGCTCGCCCAAGCCTGCATCTCCACCACCTGGAACCTCGAAGTACAGAGGGGTCAGCCGGCACAAGTACGGGCTGTCATATTCTCCTCTTCCCTTGCCCCCCCCCCCCCCCCTACCCATCTCCGACTCGTCCGAAGAGCCCTGCTTGGCAACGCTCACTCGCCCAAATGCTGGTGTGTGTTGACAGGCTCACCCACCGCTACGAAGCTTCTCTTTGGCTCAACCGCAAGCAGGTCTACCTCGGTGGTTATGACAGTGAGGAGGAGGCCGCCAAGGCATACGATCTGGCTGCCCTGCTTTTCAAGGGAGAGGCGTCACCCACTAATTTCCCCCTGAAGGCCTACGAGAAGGAACTGTCAGATCTTAAGGGAGAACCAAAGGCAAGCTACACACATCGTGCCGCTACGGTTGATTCAGTGCAGCAAATTGCATGACATACTCGTCAAGACAACTCCGTCAATGAGGCAGAAGATGACATGGGAATTGTCATTGCGCAGGAGGTTGTCATCGCCCATCTGCGGAGGAGCAGCTCGGCATTTTCCAGGGGCAAGTCCAAGCACCGCGGCGTCTCTGGCCACGACAACCGCTGGGAGGCCCGCATTGGCGGATTCAACGGCAAAAAGAACGTACGTGCTGCGTGTACTGAATCCTGTCCACCCACCAACCCATGCCCGCGTTCCAGTGCTCATGGTTGCTGATATCATGCTAGCTAATAAACGCCTCTGCGAAATGCGCAATGTCACATTGTGCAGGTCTCTTTTGGGGTTTACAACTCGGAGGAGGAGGCTGCTCGCCAGTACGACCGCGCGTTGATCATCGAAAAGGGAAAGGAAGCCAAGACAAATTTCCCGCTAACTGTCTACAGAGACGAAGTGGCGGTGTACGAGAAGTACCTTATGTCAACGTGCGCATACCTCCTGGCCTGCTGTGCATGCTACAACCCGGATTAACCTCCAGCTGCTTGCATTACACGATCGCAGTTGACATTATGCACCCAGTGAATCCAGCGACACTGTCAAAACTAGTCATCATGGTTTTTACATGTCCACGGACAGTGAAGATGGATACGGAAAGCTATCATTCTCTCTGTCGCACTGCGACTTAAGTATCAAGGCATCGCGCAGGTTTTCCACATGCGAGCTCAGTCTTCTAGATGTGGAGTCGCGCTGCATGGCCGCAAGCTGCGGACTTCCTTTCCTACCTGAGGAACAGCGGCGCGCGGATGTCTGTCCTGCTGAGCGCAGTAGTGGCAAGAGGGGCAGCCCAGCGTCATCAAAGGCCATGGTCATCTACGCTCACCAGCTGCAGGCAGCTATCCACAAGCTGGATGCCCGTGACTACTAACTCGCTGCAGGGGCAGCACACATGCAGCCAACAGCGATCAACAAAAATACCCTATCCAGAACAAGCAATAGAATTGCCTTGAAGCTTGTTTCTTATGGAAGATGATGCCATATTGCGCCATCTTCATTTATGCCTTGAAGAAAGCTAGCTGAATGCAGCTAGCTAAACAAAAATCAGAAGCCATGTGCGGCTACCAGCGACAAGAGGCAGACCAGTGTGTGAGCACTTTGAACAAGTGACCAGCTGGGCAGTGAAGTCGGATAAACTTCCAATAGGCAACGCTCAGTAACACCTGCTAACATCTTGTTGCCAGGAGCAGCGCATAAATATGCAACCATACACATAAATTTACGTACGTGATCAAACTTTGCTCCATGATATTTGGATATTCACCAATAGCCTGTTGATTCAATGCCGTTTTGGCTCTACGCTTAATGCTGCAGACCACCCTCGCAGGCGGTCACATGTGGGGACATATGTAAGCATTCTCCAGCGTACCCATACCGTTTCATGTCCCAGCACACGTAAAATGACTGCATCAGCTGGGTGCCCTCCGCGACATGTCACATTCAGTGGTAACCATAGTCTACATCATCAGCTAGTGCATTTCTCAGCTGCTGCGGCCGCAGGAGGGATGGGAAGCTACGACTGCAACTATTGCATCACCTTACACGGGTGTTTGCGCAATGTGGCAAACATCAATCTCGTATCTGAACACGCCCCACCCTTCAGCAGACTATCAGAGTTGTATCTCAACTACTACCAACCAAACAATCATTGCCACAACGTGAATGCGGTGCCACGAAGCCCGTGCATCCGGCAGCAAATATCTTTGATCGGTGTGGTTGTTCTTTTACAATGCTACTTGTGCTATGACACATGTAGTGTACTTTAAGGGGCCGCCTATTCTGACATACTACAGTGAAATAAACCCCCACAAACAACGCCTATGCGGCCGTGGTTTTTTAGGCAGTAGCAGCAATCCACCAA
The DNA here is from genome assembly GCA_006384855.1 of Tetraselmis striata. Lineage (NCBI taxonomy): Eukaryota > Viridiplantae > Chlorophyta > Chlorodendrophyceae > Chlorodendrales > Chlorodendraceae > Tetraselmis > Tetraselmis striata. The sequence goes on from VCJN01003119.1 coordinate 112,545, forward strand.
CTACGGGCCGTCCTGTGACTGTTTAAGCGACAAGCAGCTCATCAAGTAAATACCAAGGCATTCTACCACGCAAATTTGAGGCACCTTACTGTCTTGGGTCAGCAGCATAATTTCCATACAGAACAGTGGCGCCCAGGCGCGCAAAGGTCGGCGGAGCTCCGGGGGGGGGGGGGGGGGGGGGTGTCCCATACAGTGAGAATCCCGTCTATAATAGTTGTACGGCGGATGTAAGGGTCAGTCGCTACATATATTAGCGACTAAGGATTCTGCATGAGGTTCGTCCAGGAGCGGGCCCGAATAAGATATTGCCATTCGTGTATGATAGTCAGACGGCATACCGGGATGCATTGTACCGCCAGCAGCGCCATAGCGCTAATAATACTTCCTGTAGCGCATTCTGCTACTTGCTGTACCGATCGCTAGCACATTAACACAACTTAAAAAAGATGTGTACGCTGCGCTACTATATAATTATAAATAACACGTGTTACGAGTACTCGTATACCGGACATTATCTGTCGGACAGCATATTTATGTTTTTACAGAACATATATTACTTATTGCTTTGTATTCAAACATGCAATCGAATCTGGTTCTGCCGAAAGTTTACGGAGTCTACTTTCCACAGAAGAAGCGCTCTTTATGGCTAGGAACGCTCGGCGAAAGGGGGGGGTTAGTCGGAGGAGAAGCCTGCATGGCGGAAACGGGAAACGGGAGGGCGCTGTCGAAGGCAGCGAGCTAGAAGATGGCAAGCGGGCTGCTGGTGGCTGTCCTAAGGACTACCCCGGCCGGGAGCGCAGGGCTCGCGGGCGATGGGACAGTCTGTACTGAAACTAATGGTGGCAGTAACTTAACCGGTTGAAACAACAACAAACCGTGCGGGTTGCACTACTGTCACATTGAAATTGTTGGGAAACCCCACACACAGATTTATATCATTTCATACATGCAATCGAGTCTGGTTTTGCCAAACAGTTACACGCGGTTTGATTTACGACCGCGAGCGTGGGCAGTCGGCAAGCGTGCCGACCAAACGAAGGTGGAAGATGTCTTGAGTGGTAGAAGGGTCTCGCGCCGAGAGGTTTAGGAACCTAGATCGAGGCGCATGCGCAGAACGGATGTCGACGGCGTGAACATCGGCGCGACATATTAGGCCGGACATGTCGCAAAGTCAAGGCGACGTTCCCCGCCGGCGCCATGCCGCAATTGGTGATGATGTGGCACTGTGGCGGCGTACGACATCATGGACCAGAATTGTAGGTCATCAAGAGCGAGCTGGCGACGAGTCCCTAGCGGAGCGGCACATGTATGACGAGTACGAGCTGCGCGCGCGGGCGCAAGCGCCCCACGTACAGTCAGGTGAAGTACGATACGTTGTACGCGACACGACTGTAACTCTTCACCTAGGCGTACATTACGAGGGGTGGACACGTGACCCCGCGCGACGACAGCGGTGTACCGCCGCTGCCATCTATCACCGCCGGCGCACGAGAGCCGGCACCTCAAAACGCATAACGCATCGGGGCGCTGACACTACATGGGACCCGGTGTGGCCGTGCCGTTTCTGTTCAGATGTTGTCGGGGCGGTTCCCGGCGACATCGCAAAGGACCCGCCGACTGGGTTAGTTGTCGGCGCGGGTCTCGCATCGCATAGTGTGGTGAGGCGACCGCCGCTGTTGCACCACCGACCGTTGCCGACCACCTCACATGCCGCATCCTCCCCATCTAAACTCAAGATTTGACTACTGCGAGAGGTTGCTCCACTGCGGGAGCCCACGAAAGCCTGTACTGCGACTCAGCTTCGGATGTGGAGGTTTAACACCCCCCCCTAACGGAACCCTCATTCCATACTCTGCGCATCGCCACCCGAAATCGTCCCAGCTCCAAAGCCAGGGCAAAAACGGAAAGCGACTTTGGGCGTACGAGTCGGGGAAACCACATCACCGAGGGGTTGTCTATCGCCGCCGATGATGTAACGCATGTGCGTGGCACGACGACTCACTACCGGGAAAAGGAACCTTAGTACGAACTTGATCAGCCTCGTATGCGACCTCGCGTGCACAAGTACGCGAAGCCGCTGTTGAAGGAAGCGAGCAGGAAGATGGCAGTCGAGCTGCATGTGGTTGTATCAAGTAGCACCCCGGCCGGGAGTGAAGGGCTCGGGGGCGATGGGACCGCCCGTACTACAACATGATGGTGGCGGTAACGTAACTGGTTGAAACCTGACTCCAACATATAACGTACGGGTTGCACTAGGACACTTAAATTGTTGGGAAACCCCATAAACATGTGTAGATTATGATAGATTTGTCGGGACGTAACGACTGCTACCGATCAATTACATGAGTTATATGAGTGGATTTGTCAGGAGCTAATTATGCACATAAGCATGTCCAGAATCTTCAGGTGGGAGACGTGTACGTTTCAGTACGTTATGGTACGTGACGGTGCATTTGCTGACGTGTCATTAATGAAATAAATCCTGGGGGGGTGGTATCGGCCAGTAGGTCTCTGTAAGGATATGTACAACACAAATCCCCATGTGGGTACCCAGTGCCTGGTGTGTTTTGCGCAGTATCCTTATAGTTGGTGCTTCTACGCACGCGGATCCGGGTTCGATCCCGCGGAGAAACACATGCATAATATGATATGATATCCCGCAATGTTGGACGACCCGGCCAATGCGGATCACCACCGAATCCAAGCCGATACGTTGCTGGAGGAGGTCCTCCATCCTATGGGGGGGTGGAGTGTAAGGATATGTACCACACAAATCCCCATGTGGGTACCCAGTGCCTGGTGTGTTTTGCGCAGTATCCTTACATCAGTCTCCGCCCGTCACCACTGTATATGTAATAATTACATGAGGTAGCAGCAGAAGGCGATATATGTACATGTACCCGCGTTCGTAGTGCGCACATGCCGCGCCGCTGCTTTCAGTACAGGTACAGTTTTATTTCGAGTACTTGTACCGCTGCCGGATTACTTTTCCCCTACCTCTTGGGTTGAGCGGAGGAAAAGGAGAGCCGCGTCCGAAATATCCTGGAATACGAGAGAATCGATACCGGTCGCAATACGGTTTTATCACGGATTTTTAGGCGTCCGTCCGTCCGTCCTCCTGTGCTGCGTCTTCGCGTATGAACCGTCATACGTTCGATCTGTGCTCGTTTGATTTCTAGGCACACCTCCGAAGACGGCAAGATTCTGAATGGATGCGCGTGTATTCTAGCTCAGGCACGTCATGTATTCGTCTAAAACGCCAAAATAACGCGGTACCGCAGCGCGTTTTTATTGCTGAATCAGCAGCAAGCGAGACGCGCCCTCTCTGTTTATACAGTGGTCCGAGGATATGCTGTAACATGGTGCTGTAAAAAGGGGTCGCCGCGGTGCGGGGGCAGTCCGCCGACCCGGGGCCCGGCGTCCGTCGACGGACGGGCGACGGTCGAACGGCGGCGTCCGGCGTCCGGTGCTCGTACAGGCGGCGGGCGTGGCGATTCGCGGCGTGCCCGCCCCGTAGACCTGACGACCGGCCCGACCTGCGCGGCCTCGTGCGGGATGCGGGCCGCCTGTAGGCGGCTTGTACTGTATTGCTGATCTTGTAGTGCTGCTTTTTTTTTTTTTTTTTTGGGTAATACAATTTTTAGCGGTCGGTTGGGTACCGGCCTTTTTGTAATGCACACCAGTAGTCGGCGGCCCGCTTTTACGCGGCTTGCAGATTTTAAATCTGTTTTACAAAATAATACGTCTCTTTTGAAAAATAAATTACTGACAAATCTAACGCTAATTTTTATTACCCGGAGACAACAGTATTACAAGATCAACACTCCAAGCCGGCTAAAAGCGGCCCGCATCCCGCACCACGCTCAACCCAAGAGGTAGGGGCACCTCCACAAATCCCCGGCGCGAAGCGCCGCTTAGTTACTATCCGTCCTATTATTAGAGAGGAGTTCAAGGCTAGGAAATTAAAGTCCTCGTAAAGCGTAATACCAGTACGTTAGCGCGGACAGCTCAGAGCCCCCCTTTCCGCCTCGGGGTTTGCGGGCGTGTGGTCACACAAATATCTAGTACGTTTACGCAGTGAATACCTGGCAAAATGACACTACACCGATATACGGGATAATTTAATTGTGGCAAATCATTTTTTGATCCGGACGAAAATTATAATCGTCGAGTTATTGTTTATGTTAGTGAAAAGTAAAGTATAGTTCGCCCCGGGACATCGGCCGAAGCCGCCCCAGCACTTAACCATTACCTATACATTTGTCAAGACTGCGTCCTCGTACTATTTGCATTCCTACCAGATTACATGATTTAGTATACTATAATACATCCTTCATCGAGAATGCGACTTGCTGTACGAGGTACTGACGACTACATCCAACAACACTCGTATAAACGACCATAGTAGCGTACCACGGCTATTTACGACGACTAGTCGCTATGGCAGTACACGAGATACTATAGCGCTACGTCAGCTGCTCGTATATGTAATTAGCGACTACATGGGCTAGCTGCAGACGGCGATAATCACCAGAAAAGGACAATCGGAAAGGTCCTCGTATACGACAGCTGCTCGTATACGTATACTACTCTACTACTTGTACCTGTACTCGTATACAGCTGTCGCTAGAGCATTACGGCGGCGTGTACAGTCGACTGCTCAAAGAGTAATAATACCAGCATAGCGACTACGGGTAGAGGTACCCGGATACATTGATCAGCCAGCGACCAATAACAGCACACAACGCGGAAATGACGACGCGGGGAGAGGGGTTGATGACATGGCATTAATATTTAAAACCCCATACAGTCGCAGCAACGACGTGTTACTCCCATACCTCATCTGCTGTTGCACGGCATTCTGGATTGCCAGATGGATTGTCACAGAGTGGGAGAGATGGGGGAGATAATTTCAATTAGTCGCTATTTCCAGTCAGCATATCGCTACACAAAATGCACTACGCGGCGGCCTTAATTAAGGAGTAAAAGAAAGCGCACCGTGGCTCTCTACAGTAGTAGGGAGGCTTTTGTCGCCGAAAAATGCGGAACAAATATTTTCGTAATACAACGGATGTATATGTAGCCGCCCGCGTACGCGCTCGAGGCCCAAGATATGCGCTTCGCTTATGTCATCCCATCATGTGTGTGTGTGTGTGTGTGTGTGTGTGTGTGTGTGTGTGTGTGTGTGTGTGTGTGTGTGTGTGTGTGTGTGTGTGTGTGTGTGTATCTATATGTATAGGTGTATATATGCATATATTTCTGCCGCGGTGATATATATAATATGAGCGCTGGTAAATGGAGCATGTACGGTACTGCCCTTAACACCATCATGCATCACCATGGCTGCGGCGGCCTAGAGTCATTTGATTTCATCCAAATTGCATCATAGGAGTACACGTGATCAATGGCAATACTATTTGTTGCTCATGGCTACTACTCCTCAAGCATGCCCGCATTGTCGAGCATGTGCATGAATCAACCCGCATACGGGTGATACATCACTTCCATTGCGACGTCCTTCACGCTCGTTGCTTGGTTGCTCATCTAGCTCCTTGGTGTGAGCGTCCTCATCGGCTACCATAGCCGAGTCTAGCACCGATGGCTCCGCTGTAATGGCAAGCTCTATGAAGCGGTCGATGTTGGCTTGAGACTCCAAGAAGCGGCACAGCTCATGCTTCACGGGGAAGATCCGGATATGAAGACAACTTGTCTGAGCAAGATGCTCTGGAGTCATGCAGCCATGCTCTTCCGGACAAGCAAGCCCAAAACGATGCCAGCCGCGCCGAACACGCGCTCACAGTCAATGGCAAAGCCATAGATACGGAAGATGAGCTTGCCTGGCAACTCCGGCCATCATAGGGTAATTGTGATGACGGGTCTTCCGCCACTACTCGAGCAGCTGGGACGCAATCACCGGCACTACCCGTGGCTCGCGGAATAGGTCCACTTCCATGCAAAGTGACCCCGGTTGCAGCCCTTTGTCGTCCGATTGGTTCGTTCGCGCGTAGTAAATATGATTGTTCTCGCAGTCTGCCCCGCTCCCGCCCTCTCATGGGGACCCACGAGCATGGTACCGGTAGTGATATTGGGAGTTGCGCAATAGATAAGCCCAATGTAATACATCTTACCTAAGCGCATATCCATGCGGTTTACTATCTTGATAATACTGAAGGATAAGGCATTCGATGGCTGGTTGGGGATGGGATCGACCCGCCATGCCCAGCCAACTCGCTCATATTTCGTCGGTCTCCGTTCCACAGTTGGGTAGATATGGTATGGGAGACAGGTTGTCGAACCGTCGTGTGCATGTGTGCGGATGGTTGAGCCGCACTGCTCGGCTGACGCTCCATGGAGCGCCGCAACGAGGAAGGTCTAATGCAGTCTCGAGGGAAGGAGGCACCGGTCCGGACACGGGACGCTCATCGCGCCGTTGTCGGTATCGCAGGTGTTGGTATCATGCCATGCCCTCACTACGACGAGCCACCCGAAGCTAAACCGCCCGCCACAAGCAAGTAGTCACGGCAAAATCCAAGCTCTCGGAAGAGGACATGGAGGAGGGGGACGAGGTGTTGCAAGGCGAGCTGGCGCCGCGCGACGCGGAAGTCAGTCTTGCAGGTCCCGCGACACAACACCGCTCAAGCGGCGCGACCACCCCGCCCGCCGCCTCACACCCCACACCTCACACCATCATTGCTTTGGCCACTCGCCACACCAACCCAGACCACCTGCCCTCTGACGAAGTCATGAAGTCATGGCAATCGGAGAGGGCGAACTTCCGGCCGACGAGGCTGCCGCAGTCCCGCAGGACTCGGCAGGCCGACCCGTGCCGGCTGGCCCGTCCCTTCTCAACCTTCACCGGTCCGCAAGCAAAGGGTGCAGACACTAGCAAAAGGCTCCCCACCCGCCGCCGCACCACCTGCCGCAGAGCCCGCATACATCGGCAAACGCAAAGTCAAAACCAAAACCGCCGACCAGCCGCCAAAGCCGCCCAAAAGACGATGGCTACGACAACAACTCCCGGGTCGGCCAGCACAAGCGATGATGATGCGGCGGCGCCCGCCAAAGGCAACCGACAGATCCGGCGACGCCACACCAGAAGCGCTCAGGCATGCGGACCCCAAGGGGGCCTCCGGCCAATCGGCTGCAACCCACTCGATGGCTGCGGGTACTTGCGATGATGCCGGCAGCACGGCTCCCCCGCAACTCGCCGCAAGCGGCTCCCCCTCCGCCGCGCACGCGCCCGTGCGCTCACTGTCCTATATCCCACAATGCACCCTCGCGTCTGCGGTAGATGCGCTTTGCGCGGCCGCTAAAGGCAAAGCACCCGCTCACCCGGCCCAAGCCCCGCACCGCAACCCCACACAAGGGACCGTACAACCCCCGAGGCCTCACGAACCGCCATGGCGTCGGGCAGCCTCCCTTCCACATGCGGGCCGCCGCCGCACCGACTGCCTACCAGGTCCCAAACTTTCCCCTGGAAAACCTCCCCACAAGCCCTCACCACCCTCACTATGGGCGTGGCAATGAACGCACCGCCCCATGAACACACTATCGTCCTAGTTCTAACGACTACTCCAACCCGGGTATTGACATCATTGCCGAGAAAGAGCCCCGCAAAACCAACCTCGCAATCTCCCGATCTATCCAAAAGGCATGGACACAATACATCACGGCCACAGCCCATGGCCTTTGTGTCTGTACGAAACGTCTCCCACTTCCCGGCCGGAAAAGCAAACAAGACGTCACGAGGGGCACAATCAAACTCTCCCTTCCCAAGGTGGAACCAACCGAGGCCGTCCGCTTGCAGACAGACCACAACAAGGCCCCGCCAACATACTAGACACTAATGAATACCACAGTGCCGGTCCTCCCCCGCATCGACGCCCCGGTTACATCATTCAAGAACTCCGTGCGCATCAAGCAGTATTTGTCTCCAACCCCTTGCTCGAGGACTCGTCCAACCCGGAGCTACATGCATGGCTGACCAACATCCTCACTCCTATGCACGACCGCCAAAACTAGGGGCACCACCCGCCGCCCGAAGAACCTCTCCCATGTGTTGAAGACTTGCACGGTCTAGGCGTGGGACGAGCTCGACTCTCCCGCCAACACACTCTGTACTTGATCTCATAGCCTGGTACTGGTACGTACCGACGCTCACCAGCAACACCGGGCGACGAAATCACCAGTACCTGTACCATTCGAAAACCTCCCCAAGTCGCCACACCAACACGGGGCTAAAGTACATAGCGTCCGAAATACCTACCCCGCCGCGCGCCGACCGCAGCTGCCTGCCGCCACCTGCTCCTGCCATTCGCAGCCCGCCGACTGCCTCCCTTCCGCCCTCCCGCGACAGCCGGAAGGACAGACCCCCCGGTCAGACCTCAGATGAGGACATGGGGGCGGAAGGCGAGGACTCGTTGGGGGACCCGGGGCTGCCGCAAGCGGACCAGGCAGTGGAAGATCCGCCCCCCCCCCCCCCCCCCCCCGCCCGCGGCCCAGCCGCCCTGCCGCCACGCACACCCCACCGGCACGTCCCACAGGACGCACCGGCCGACCCGGCCACCGTTGCCCATTCCAATTGGGTCTGGTCCCGCAGTGACGATATCCGACACATGGTGGTGGAGAACCTGGACTCGAAGCGCTGGGAGATCGAGGAGCATGTGAAGTCCTTGTATGACATTCTTGCTGAGATCTACAAGAAGTATCCTACCCTCATTGCCAGTAACATCGCAACCTTGACGAGACTAACTGACACGTGAGCGTCGCAAGAGCAAGGTGCTGGTGGCCAAGGGGGCGCGCCGGACACATACGCTTATCAACGACAATCGCTTCTCTATGACCATGCTACCCTGCATCTTTGCCAACGGTGAATACATGCCGCCGCAATTTATTGTGCCCGGTAAGATTCGGCCAAAGTGGTAAACTCGGGACAAGGAGCTGAAGCAAATCATGCAGATTGGGTTGTTTAAACACGCTACTCTATACGTGCAAGGCAACGGGTGGATAAACATCTTGCTATTCAAAACTTGGTTTGAGGAGAGGTTTCTGCCCTACACTGCATCACGCCGCAGCCCCGAGTCTCCCGTCGTCCTCATCCTTGACAACGTTGTTGGCCACGTCCATCCGTCCATCCTGCGCCTGGCACAACAAAACGTCATCATGATTGGTCTCCCTCGTCACAACATGCACGTCACCCATCAGCCTCTTGACATCGGCATTATGAAGCCATTGAAGGAGCATGGTTGCACGTATGTACCCACCCGAGTGCCTAGCTGGTGCACGCACATTGCTCATGCATAGCAAATGTTGATTAAATGACATGCACCGGCACATGTCATCAGCAACAAGCGTAGTATCGAGGACTTTTGGTCGAAGCACACCCCGAAGGATGTCCTCCGGATGCTGGTCGAGCCAAACGATAAACTGGGCATTTACAAGCATGCTAAAATATCACACGGCACTGTCTACCACCACGCCTTGACTTTTGCCTTTACAGATCACATCATGGTTGCTGAGTTCCTTGACTCCGGGATCCTACCTTTGGACTTCGAGCGAGTCCGGGGTCTATGAGTTCAATATGAAGGAGGAGGCCAAGTGCCAGGCAGCCAGGAGTGGAGACGAGGTCGTCCTCCACGTGCCTCTTGCAACCACAGAGATGGATGCTACCTGGATTGGCATGCATGACGAGCAGCATCATGCTACTCAGCCCAAGCAGCAAGACCCCCACATTCTGGAGATGCAGCGGGGGCTGCTCGATTTGGAGAGGAAGATGGAGCAGAAGAAGCGCAGCCTGGACGCCACGCTGGCGGCGCATGGCAAGGGCAGCTACGAGCATTCCATCAACTCGGTATTCGCGAGCTCTCCCCCTCCGCCAAAGCGCCAGATGCGCTGAAGAAGGAGAAGGGCGCGCTGAAGCAACGTATCAAGAACCTGGGGAAGGAAGCGAACGAGTTAGGCAACCGTGTTCTCAAGGCGGCGAAGGCGGCGTTGTCCATGGCAGCATATGCAGCTACCTGGGCGTCTAATGCAGAGGCCTCGGCTGCCAAAGGCCGTTGCAGCAGCTGCAAAGGAACCGAAGGCGGACAAGCGGGGGGCGCAAGCGGCTACTATTTCAGGAGGCAAGTCTGCCAAGTCTGCAGAGCACTGGGCCAACAAGTGCGGCGACGTTACCTCTAGCTTGGACGCCGACCTCCAGGTCCATTTGGCCAAGACTGCGGAGCTAGCTGAGATCATGTCAGAGCTTGAAGCTCTGGAGCACAAGGCGCAGCGAGCTGCACCAAAAGAGGATGTCGATGATGAGGCCGTGGAGGAAGATGACGAGTTGGAGATCATCGAAGACGAGGAGGGGGAGGAGGATGCCAATCAGGGCTGCCACGTGTCTGGTGAACCATGCACCGTTGCAGAGCAAGCCAAGGAGCCCCTCTCAGCCTGCAAGCAGCACGCACGTGTAGCACAAGTCAGTGTCGAGGCAGCGCAGCAGTCAACATAAGCTGCGTCCGAGAGGGCAGCTCAGTAGGTGCAGGCGCCACCTTCGAGTGCGCCATCCCAGCCACCGGGCGCGTCGGTTTCAGCGAAAAAAGCAATCATGGCAGTCGCTTCGCAGACTCTCGCGTTGCTAGCCACCCTCTCCAGCCATTTTCAGGCTTCGGGTGGCATTGTGTGACATGTGGCAGCCACCTGGTGTCGTTGCGTCAAGTGAACGCCGTCGAGGGTGACAGCGCATTGAAACGGAAAACCGGCCGCATGGCGCTGATCCAAAAAGTTTAAAACAAACGGATTATTTTGCGATTTACGATCTACCCAGTTGCCATCGCTCATCATTGCGCGCTCGGTGCATATCTGCCCATGCCCCTCTAGGGCTGCTTATCCCTACAGATGACAAGGCGCTGGGACTTGGCCAAAACCTCGAGCCGTGAGGCCGAGAAAGGCCGTCGTCAGGTCCAAACCAGGGTTGAGCTGCAGTCCACTTTCCAGTATTGCTGCAGGCATGGTGCAATGCATGCTGCAGCAGAACTGAAACTGCTGATCGTAGGGAAGGGCGGGGCAGTGAAAGGCAAAGGGGCAGCCATGGCGATGCAGAGGGGCAACAATCGTGGTGGAAGTTCTAATATGTCATTAAATTGCCTACAGAGGGGAAAAGCCTAATGTGTGTACATTTGTGTGTGTCCAACGATGATGTCCCAACGCATGCATAGTGAAACACGCGTAAAACATCATGATGGCACAAAAACCACTCTAATTCCCCGCCTCCTCATCCGATGGCTCGGCTCCATACTGCTCAAGCATGGACTCCACCGCTTCCCCTCGAATGCGGTTGGCCTCCCCCTCGCCCTCGCCCTCAAGGACATGGCTGGTCAGCCAATCCTCTCCGCATGGCTTGAGGAGATCCGCCGCCACGGCGCTGAAAACAGCCTCCCCGTAGTACGACGCCGGTAGCTCCATATGACCTTGGCATTCAAGTACATGTTCTTCTGAACGAAGACGCATGCACCCATGTTATCTATTTCTTTAGTACATGGTGATAAGACCAGCAAGAGAGAAGACGCGCTCGCACTCAATCTGTGAGCCCGGCACATATAAAGCAATCCTAGCTAATTCAGAGAGGAGGGGGAAGGAAGAAGCATGCTTCTTCCACCACTTCTACGGGTCCTCTGTCCTCTTGGGGAGCAGGTTGCAACAACGGAAGGTGCGCAAGTCAGCCTCCGCAACGGCAGTGCTGGCCGCGGCGGCGGTGGTGCTGTCCTCCACCATCGACTCGTCCGCCATCGCCGCTGCGCCCTGCTTCGCGGCAAACTGGTCTCCCTCCATATAATTGACGAAGAGTGACGAGAGGAGGATGACATGTAGTGGTGCCTGGGTGAACGCGAAGTTAGGATAGGTTCGGCTGGTATGTGTGGTCTACTGGTATGTGCACCAATGCGGCGACGTGTGATGGTACGAGCGAGTGCAATGCTATCCATATGGCTTATTGTCATTGGCGGGCGCCCTCCAAACGTTATACAATGAGATTTGGGGCACTTTGGGTAACTGCACTGCAGCCTCTTTTCGGGAAGTACTGCAGCCTGCAGTGCAATAGCTTAATTGCAGGCTGCACTTACTGCAGCCTGCAGTGCAGTCTGGTCCAAACCGGGTCCAAACCTGGTTAATTCCGCTTAGCCCTGCTGCCGGCGGTAAGGCGGTACCCGGTAATCCTTAGTAGCAACTCTCTCGCGAAAACAAGTAGCGCTACTTTCTCACTCAAGGATAGTTTTAGGGATTTCTGCCGTACCGCGGTTTATAAGGTGTATATAACACAGCCTAGGTATGTAACAATCTTCAGGTATGTAGTAGCAGAGCGCTAAATAAACCTTTATCTATCATGAAGCGTTCTTATACTACGATTTATATTATTTAGGATTAAAAACCCGCGCGCCGTTTCGTCGGCAGTTTTTTCGCCGTTACACCCGAGGCGAGGGCAGCAGACCGTCACTATCTCGCAGCACCTCTCCCATAATCTCACAGCACCTGTCCGGATCCCGCCTAGACTGTCACTACAGGTACACTTGACGCTCCATCAATAGTCAGTCTTGACATCAGCAATCGCTAACAGGCGCCGGAGCAGCGGCGCGCGACTCAGGCGACTGCGTGTGAGGGACGCACAGAGAGCGCAAGCCGTGGCGGGACGCCCGTCGAGTGCCCACCGGAGCCCCCGCTTGGCGCCGTCTCTCGTCCGGCGTCCTCAGTCTGTGCACGGGGAACGCCAGCGCTGCCTCGTCTCCCCCTCGGGCGCCCGCTCGACCGCTCGGCTGCTCCGCCCCCATTCCCTCCCTTCGCTGGGCCGACATGTGGAGCAGCGCGCCAAGCCCGCTGCTATCCGGCACCAAAGCCAGGGCCGTGAGCAGCCCCGCGAAGATCGCGGACCTGCCTGCGTCCATGCCGGGCGTGCTGCTCCCCTCCGCGCGCGCGACGGTCGCCCCGGCAGCCAAGGCGAGCGCCGAGCACCGTACTGCGGCCAACTCCAACACCTACTACGTCACCTGCATCGTCTGCAGCGTCGTGCTGGTGCTACTCGTCCTGATCAACAACCCAATAAAGGTGCCGTCGCGCCCCTCCCAGACCCCCTCCCAGTACCCCCGTTCAGCCCCTTGGACCACCGCAACCCAAACGACAGCATCGGCGAGGGAGGTGCCCCAACTGTCCAGGCGGCACCTCTTGCTATAGACGAATCCCGGCGGCTGATACCGACCGCCCTCACTGACCCCCTCATCCGCTGCAGCTCTCACGTTGGAGCCGGCAATATCATGTGGAGTGGCAGGTGCGTTGCCCTCCTCCCCCTTTTTCTACCGCCACGACCTGTTTTCTTGCTCCGCAGGATCGGGGCGCGGATTTAAACGCCCTGGGGGAGGGTGGGTGGGTTGGGGGGTTTGAGGTGCTTGGGGAAGGCGGGCGCGGGGGGGTGGGCCCGGGGGGGGGGGGGGGGGGGTAATGCAGTGGTCTACCAGTGGCGCGCATCCCTGCAGCCCCCGTCGCCTTCGCATTCATTAGGGCTGCTGTACCACACCGGCTTTGCAGGCGCACAAGCCCTCCCTGCGGCGCGCCCTGCTGCAGGCCGCTGAGCCCGCCCCCGTGGCTGCCGCCCAGCCCCGGCCTGTCCAGCCTGCCTCACGGCCAGGCCGCCTGGCTCGCCTCGCCGGAGTTCCCTGGCTGTTGCCCCGCCATAGCCGCGACGCCACCGCCCCCGCCTCCACCGCCCCGGACTCCGCCGCCGCCACGGGCCCGGAGAGAGCCTCCCTGCCGGCACGCGCGCCCCTCCTGCGGCGGCCCGTCCCCATCCGGGCTCTCCCGCCCCTGCAACGCAACCAGACCGTGTGGGGGGCGCTCCTGCAGCACGCCAGCAACGGCACAGGGCTGCCGCACCAGGGCGCCGCCCCCGGCAACCGCACCGCGGGCCTGACTCGTCTGCGCCCCCAGCCGGACTACGCCGAGATGATCCGCGCGTACCGCGAGCGCATGGCGCTGATGAAGCGGGTGCAGGCGGAGCTCTACGGCAGCCCACCGGCAGCAAACGTGGTGAACGTGTCCGACGTGAGTGGGGGGGCATGCTGGCAAAGGGGCTCACTGGAGGGGTGACGGATGCGAGTTGGGTTGGGTGGGTGGGTGGGTGGGGGGGGGGGTATACAACGCGCTTTGCGTGGTGCCGTGTATGGGTGGATGGGCGCGAGCGTATGCATATGCATGCCAAGAGGAGATGAGTGGGAAGGGGGGGGGGGGGGGGGGGGGGGGGGGGGGGGGGGGGTCTTTCGGGGCTGTAGCCTGAATGCCCCGTTTGCAGGGTACAGCACCGAAAGCCCCAAACGCTGCAAACCCTATCATAAACCCCCTCTCACACAGAAGCCCGATTCGGCCCTGCATACAGTGCTGACGGCCGCTGCGCCGACTCTGCTGCCGGTGCCCCCGCAGGCGCTGCCGCCGCAGGACCTGGGCGCAGAGACGTACGGCTGCTGGGGGAGCGGCTACATGCAGGACGGCTGCCCGCAGAAGTTCATGGACGGCCTCGTCCGCCCGACGGGCGCGAACGGCTCGGGGCCGTACGTGGTGCGCCCTCGGCACCGCCCAGCACTGCACTTCAGCGCCACACCCAAGAGAAATGGTTCCTTTCACCAGCCGAAGTCTGGACTTTTGCCCCGCCTGCATGCTGGCTGGATTAATGCAGTACGAGTACCCGGGTACATGTGCACACCTAGGGATGTGGGCATCGTCACCGCGAGCACTCCCAGCCATGTCAGCGTGTACCTGCCGCCCTCGTGCGGACGGCTGAGACCACAGCGTGCAGGGCGGCCAGCTATAGACGGGAAGATGTGCCGGCAGCGGTGCCGCGCTGTGGTGTGTCGCGCTCGGCCGCGGCTGGCAGTGGCCCTGACGCCCGGACGCCCACCGCTGCGCCGCACAGGCGTACATGCAGCCGGCGCGCAGCGCGCGGCAGCAGACGCACGCGCCCTCCATTATCACGCTGCCCAACGGGGACATGCTGGCGGCGTGGTTTGACGGCGTGGAGGGCATGGCGGGGGTCGGCATCGTGGTCAGCAGGTTGCCCTCCCCCCCCCCCCACCCCCTCCCCTTCTCGGGCTCCCCTGTCCTCCCCTGAAAGAGAGAAAACGGCGCGAGGCCTAGCAGGGCGGGGGGTGGGGGGGAGGGGATTCCCCTCTAAAAAGACTCCCTTGCTCGTGAAGTCCATGTTAGCGCACCTGGGGCTCACGCATGAGCGTTGCTTTTGATCTTTACCCGTGAAAAAGAGATACTATGTATGTATTTGTGCATACATACGGGCCACACCCGTATGAATGGGCCACACCCGTAGAATGGGCCACACATACGGCAGGCTGCTTTCACCACACTAACGGTGGAAACACAAACAGGGAAAGCACCACACTTACACCATTCCTGAGACTTGATGGCAAAATGATATATCCCTTTCTTAACCCGCAAACCCAGTTGCTTAACAATGGTCCATCCCTCCAATATCTGATCTACAGCTAGTACCCGCTTGCGCGTCTTTGCCTCTGGTGCGACGGCGTCCGCTTCACGGGGGACGTCATGGGATGTGCGCAGGCGCTGTGGCCGGGAGCACTGCGATGCTGACCCCCCGCCCTCCCGCCCTCTCCCATATCTGTGCCTGCTGGCCGTCAGGCTGCTGATGGGGCCGGTCGCAGACCGCGCGTGGAGCAAGCCCAGCATGGTCTCGCTCGACCCGCACCGCTCGGCACAGAACCCGGTGCGGCTGCCCCCTGCTGACCCCCTCCCCCCCCCCCCCCTTTGGCCAGGCCAGTCAGCCTTTTGACCGGCCGCCGCTGCGCACTCAGGTGCTGTGGTACGACGCCGACACGGGCAAGGTGTTCCTGATGCACACCAGCCAGCGGGCGATGATGTGAGCCCGCCCCTCCCCGCGTGACGCGCCCAGCTCTTGCCGACCCCGCCGACCCCCGTTACGCACCCGGAATCACAGACCCTGTCCGCACCGCACTCCCCCCGCCGCGCCCAGCTGGTCCCCGCCCACTGCACCCCTGGCAAGCGGCATTAGAGCCATGATCGAGTGGGCAACGAACGCAGCAGTCTTGCAATCTGTGCTTCTAGATGAGCAGCAGCTACCGTAACATTCTATGGGGGTCGCGGGCCCGAGAAATATTGGACTATTTTCCAGCATGGTGGCGAAAGATCCACGGGGCGTTCTAGTACATTTCAATGTTTCTCCTGTTTCATGTTTCCTACGTGTTTCTCCTATCTATGATATGAGGGGGGGGGGGGGGGGGTCAAAATCGACAACATCCCGCCAACCAAGCAGGGTTGCGGTAGTGTGTGGCATCAAATGCATCAAATGTGGCATCCAAATACATTAAATGCTTGATTGAAATACTAACTTTGCCTAGTGATATCGAGTTGTCCCCCCCCCCCCCCCCCCCTCCCCCTTCCTGGCGCAGTTAGAGACAAACTATTGAACAGACAAAATATACAACCATAAGACATGACTCGGACACGGATGTTATCACGATACGATACGGATGGTTTATTATGGCTCGGCTCTCGACTGGAGTGTGAGATACGCTACGTATGTGGGTGTGTGAACATGCATGCGCACCCCCCGCATCAAGTTGCGGATGCACCCATGACGACCGGCGATGGCCACCTCAAAGTGGCCCAGCACGCTACCGCTAGAGGCCACGGTTTCGTCTGTGTTTGGCCCCTGACATGTTGGGGAGGGTCTCATTCCCGTGTCGCCCGCCACCCGTACATGCACCGCGCCGGCCTGACAGCGATCCGCTTTTGGTCCCCACGTGGCGTGTGCCTGCAGGGGGCAAGGCACCTCCGACGTGCGCTGGCTGCACAGCGCCGACCTGGGCCTGACGTGGAGCGAGCCGGAGGTGGTGTTCCGCCGCCGCGGCGCCTTCGTGCGCAACAGCCTGGTGGTCGGCGCGCGCGGGGAGTGGCTGCTGCCGATGTACCACACCCCGGGCGGCTACGAGATGTTCCACGAGCACTACTGCACCATGCGGCGCAGCGACGACCACGGCGCCTCCTGGGTGGACGAGGTACGGATGTCCCAACCGGGGCAGTTTCTGGCGCAGCCCACGACGGTGCGCCTCTCCCAGGTGAGCCCCCCTCCCCCCCCCCCCCCCCCCCCCCCTTCCCCCCTTCCCCCTACCACCCCTAGCACGCATCACGTGCAACGAATCTGCGTGCCACTCCTACCCGTCTTGCAGGCCGGCGTACCCCATGTCGTGGTTCTTAGCGTCAACAGACAAAGCGCTTCACAGCAATGTGATGCGGCTGGGGCGTACATGGGAAAGTGACCGACCAAGACCGCTGGACTCAGCCGTGACCTATCTAAATCACCGATGCTGAAACGCTCGGCAATGCATCTGCAACGTGTGTTTGCGTTGTTGGCAAATGGAGCGTCGGCTCAATACTCCTCTCGCCCCTCTCGCCCCACGCGGCCACCACCTGCCCTCATCTGGCTTGAACCTCACACCGGCGCCCGTGTTACATGCAGCGGCGCCACGTGTTGCCTGGCGCCTCCCCTCACCCGTCCACCCTTACCCCCCCTCCCATGGATCTTGCAGGATCCCCCTGTGCTGGTCACCTGGATGCGCGACCGGCGCAGCCAGTTTATCTACACCGTCAAGAGCGCTGACGACGGCTGGACATGGTGCTACGCCCCTCCCCCTCCCCCTCCCCCTCCCCCCCCCCCCCCCCCCCCCACACACCCCAACCCCCTTGAAACCACACCCCACCCCCCTTGATCACCACCACCTCTTAGTACCGCCTTGCGGCATCACCTGCGAGGGCTACTGCGGCTCTGCTGACGTGCCCCCCCCCCCCCCCCCCTCCTCGCACCGGGAAGGTCCAACCCCAAGCGGACGCGGCTGCCCAACAACAACAGTGGCATCCAGGCGCTCCGCCTCCTCAGCGGGACAGTCGCCATGGTGTTCAACAACCACGTGCGCCGCTGCCCCGTCTTGCCGATGACTACGCACAACTTCATTCAGGGCGCTGCACCGTTACACGGCAACTCGCGGACACCCCGCCCCCCCGAAAGCACACCCATGTCTTTCGTTTCTGACTCCCAATTCTCCCTATTGCGCCGGCCAGGGGGGCGGCCCAGACCGGTGGCCCATCACGGTGGCACTATCCTACGACGGCGGCGAAACGTGGGCGCACGTGCGGGACCTGGACCGCGAGCCGCTCGCCCTGGTGACCCCCCCTCCCTGTTGATCCCATCTCCTTCCTCCCCTAACAAACCCCGCACACATGGCAGCTACCTCCCCTGGGCGCATCCTCGTCTGCCTGCCCGCCGGCGCGGATCGCATGTGCTGATAAGTCTGGTTTCGGAGCCAAGCATGCAGTGTAACTTTGTACGGAATAGTGCAGTAATGGAATAATAGAGCCCAATTCGGAGCAAACGGCACCCATCCGCCCCCTTACGCGTAGCTCGATTCGGTTTCGGACGCTGATGCTAATGGACGACTGTATTTGAATGTGCGCTACGGGTGCTGACGGACCACCAAGACAGCGGAGAGTGCCTGCCTTGAGCCGTGCAAATGTACTACGAGAACGACTTCAAGCTACGAATATAAATAAAACTATGAGTGGGATCTGCTAAGAGGGCGGCACCTCCAAAATGTCTTATGTCCTGGGATAACCCATGCACGTATGCAACGCCATACCCATGATGTCCGCTCAAGAGTTGTGATGTCTAGCAAGCAGGGCACCTGGCTCAGCGCCGCCTTCTGAACCCCCCCTCCCCCTGCCCCTTCTGAACCCCTGCTCCTCCCCTTCTGCAGGCTTACCCCGCCCTGACGCAGACGCCCGACGGCCTCATACACATAATGTACTCGTACCACCGCGAGACCATCAAGGTGTGCCAGCCCCCCCCCCCCCCCCCTCCCCGCCGCCGTCCGCCATTCTCCTCAAAAGCACAATGCTTGCCACACGGCTGCGTGATATTGCATTGTACTCGTGGTAACCTCAGGTGCACATCGTACACGTATTCGTAGCGTATATTAATGCCCATATATACATATATATAGTTAGTTAGTCATTGTCACTACCCCCCCCCCCCCCCCCTCCTGGCGCGAGGCATTGATTCTCGGTTTCAGTAGGGATCGAAACGGTGACTTCTAGGTCCCTGGAGCTAGCAAGAACACAATAAGCTCCGAAACCAGTGTAACGATCGAGGTGACTGTCGTCTCAAAAGCGCAGCGCTTGCCACACGGCAGCGTGACATTGTATATGTACTCGTCTTAACCTCGGGTACACGTCGCACATATACTGGTAGCATATACAGACATCGTTAGTGTCGCATACTCACCAGCCTGTCACACTCCATCGCAGCCGCTGGAGTCCCCACCACCTGCTTGCCCACCTGCTTACCGCCCGCCACCGCCGGGCGGCGCGGCCTGCAGCGCATTCTACCCAACAGAGCCGCGGGTCATGAGCACGACACCGCCGCCCCGCCCGCCAGCTCACGGCCGGACCCCCCGCCCCCCCCTGTGCCCGCAGTACGTGGCAGTCACGGAGGAGTGGATAAAGGCCGGCACCTCCCGCGGCATCTTCAAGGTCCGCCCTGCCTGGCACTGGCCACACGGGGCACACTGCGGCTTGCGGCTTGTGCCCCTTCGGAGACCCACGTGACGCACCGTATCTCACAGACCCCAGCATCTGGTCGCCAGTCGATGCTCTCAAGCCGTGGGATGGTGAACACGGAGACAGTAGCCAGGGCGTAGGAGCGGCGTGCATCGGGAGGTTGACGATTCCATGAACTTTTGAGTGCTTTCACCCTCGTTCATAGGTTCCTTATCCTTAGCAATCCGGCAGTTCCAGAGAACCGCAGGTGTTGACCACAAAATGGTGGGTGCTGTGTGCATAAGGACGCCGGAGGTTTGCATGAAGGCTTTATATGTACGATTAGGACGGTGCATCTTCCAAGTCAAATGGGAGTTGTGACCAAACAATAGAGACGCTGGGGTTCATTACCTCATACTGAGATGGTTCTCATACCCTACGAATGACCTAATGATGTCTGTCCCATTCCCCTTACTGGTGCCGGATCCCTTTTTTTGGGGGGGGGGGGGGGGGGGGGCGGGGGGGGGGGGGGGGGGGGGGGCGGGGGGGGGGGGGGGGGGGGGGGGGATGTGGCTGAGACAGCATGGCTGGCTTGCCCTGCAGGGGGACAAGGACCGCCGCTCGGTGGCGCCGTAGCGCCGCATGCCACGATGATGATGAGGCTGCGGAGGGGGGAGGCGCCCGCCTGCATGTACAACACATTGTGTACATCCCGGCAGCGCATGCCGCACGCCACATTTTGTCCGGCGCCATCGTAAACCGGGTGCCTCGTAGTCACTGGGCGACACAGTGGTGCCGCGGGGACCGGTCAGCTGTAGTAAGGACCCCGACGTACGCATCGCGGGCTCTGTATTTTAGCTTCAAGCGGCGCTGTCACCTGTCGGCTAAGACACAGACTTCTTGAGGCCGTAGTATCGATGTCAGCTCGCGCGCAGGTGCGCAGCCACGTCCCTGTGCTCGTGCAGCACCCCCAAACCAATCCGCCGCAGTCTTGGGATGCTGCTGTACACACCGATGCCGCAGAAGTGGTGTTTTAATAGATCAAGTTGTCTTGTGGAGTTGTTTTCCCCAGACACTGCTGATGAACATGAGCCGGCGCGATTCTCACCCCGTGCGAGCACTGCTGTTGTTCTCAAACATTTTTTTGTATGCATCGTGCAACTATTCACACTGTTTCCCCGGCGAGCCAGAAGGCCCCCCCCCCCCCCCCCCCCCCCCTTCCCAGCCGCCCTTCTCCCCTCTCATTGGGAATGGCATCCGTCTGGGGACACCTGGGAAGGACAGGTCGTCGGGAGCGCAGCTCACAGGGCGGATAGCCCGGGACATGTCAGTGCAAAGAGAGGACTGCCAACCCAAATAATGCAGAACGTGACATAATTTGATGAGGCGCAGACTTAGAGTGTGTGTGCGGAGCAGCTTGTCAGGGGGGCGTGGTTCGCTTGAGGTGACAGTGGCGTTGCAAGCCGCTGCCATGTTCGGCCAGCCGCAACAGCTTGGCAGAGGCTTGTGCGTCCCTGGTGGTAATCTGACATGCGGGGAATACACACAGAGCCGCACCTCGCACCCACAGGCTGCAGTGCAAGCAGAAGCGACTATTGGAGGCGCCCCCCGAGGGGGAAGGCAGAGGAGAGGAGGATATGGAGGGAGAGGGGTGGTTTCCGAGGATGAGAGGCAGACGGAAGTGGGAAAATGACCCCGCCTCATGTGAAGTGTAAGTTTGCCCAAGACGACAGCACTTGACTTACAGAGGGGGTGCGGCTGGCGCCGGCTCATCGTGGGGTGGGGCAGGGCGGGGCCGCATCACTGCTGCGGGTTGATCTTCTCGTTCGACTTTTCCGCGGGCAGCGGGCGGTTGAAGCCCCCCTTGCGGTTCATGTACTGCCGCGCCTGGCGCTTGCTGGCCACCTTGACGGCGCCCGCGTGCGCCGCCTCGTCGTCCACGTACTTGCCGGCGGTGGTGTCGAAGCCGACGGGGATGCCCATCGCGCGCATCATCTCCATCTCCTCCGCGCTCACGCCCGCGTCCAGGTCCACGTCCACCGCCTCCACCACCTCCTTGGCCGCCTTGGCCGCCTTCTTCCCGGCGCGCGATGCGCCGCGGCTGGCGTCGCGCCGGTCGCGCTCCTCCGGCGACCGCCCGCGCCCGCCGGCGTCGCGGTCCTCCGTGAAGCGGCGCCGTTCGCCGGCGTCGCGCCCGCGGTCGCTGTGCCGGGGCGGCGGCCCCGGCAGGCCAGGCGGGCCGGGGGGAGGGCCCGGCAGCCGCGGCGGGCTGTGCCCCTGCCCGCGCCCGCGGTAGGTCTGACTGTAGGGGTCCTCCTCCGCGGTGAAGGGCGCCGGGGAGCGCGAGCGCGAGCGGCGCCTGCGGAAGGGCAAGGGGCAGAGAGGGTGGAAAAGGGGGGGGGGGGGGGGGGGGGGGGGGGGGCTGTGAGGGCCCAAAACAGAAGATACCATCACATGAAGTCAATAACCAGGAGATCGGTGGAAAACGGTAGATCCGGAATGCAAATAAATCACAAGTGATGACTCGATATTCTTTGTGGAAAGTGTGTTTCCCCTACGAGGATGTATACACCGCCATGCATGATAAATGAATATCCCTCGACTGAAAAAATCCAGTGCTGCTACGCATATGGCACATGTGATCACCGCCTACAGGGATGCGCTCCCGCAGAGTCGAGCC
This sequence comes from Tetraselmis striata, assembly GCA_006384855.1. NCBI lineage: Eukaryota > Viridiplantae > Chlorophyta > Chlorodendrophyceae > Chlorodendrales > Chlorodendraceae > Tetraselmis > Tetraselmis striata. The sequence goes on from VCJN01003119.1 coordinate 134,824, forward strand.
CGCTAAGGTCCTCTGCTGCCTGGAGAGGACATTCCCACGGAGGAACAGCCCGCGCGAGGTTGCCGGTCAGCCCGAATGTGACAGGAAGGGTGAGACATAATTACGGCAATCATTCGTTATGGGAAAGGGCAGAGTGAGTGCATGGCGACCTAGGGAGGCAAGCCGGGAGGGCATAAAGAAGAAAGGAAGGTAGACGAAGTCAAGAGGAAGGAGGGGGGAACCCGCCCAAACATGAACCTTGTGTTGCACTGCCAGGAGCAGAAGCATCGCCATCGTGAGGGTGAAAATCAAGCATCCCGACACCCATATGGCTATGAGTGCCCATAATCCTCGTCTTCCTGGTGCGATTCCACCATTCGCAACATCGCCGCGCTGGTGTTTCATTGACCGCATTCAGACATCGCATGCACTGTGAGAGTACGGACGGGTTCCGGGGGAGCGCTACTATCCGAAGGTTTGCTATCAAAGGAGGGGGGGGGGGGGGGGAGGTCATGCACGAGCCCCGTCACGCACCGGTCCTTTTTCTCACGCCGCCTGTCAGAGCTCCTCCGGTCCCGGTCCCGGTCCCGGTCACGGCCACGGTCACGATCGCGATCACGGCCGCGATCGCGGTCACGATCACGGCCGCGGTCACGGCCGCGGTCACGGTCACGGTCACGATCACGGCCGCGGTCACGGTCACGATCGTCACGCGGCATGGCTAGGTGGCGGCCTGCCTGCCTGCCTACTTGTTGAGCTCCTCGCCCGCGAGGCCCCCGCGCGCCTGAGCGGAGCGCTGGTTGATGTTGTCGTGCAGCACGCGCACCACGCGCACCTCCTTGTCCTTCAGCCGGTCAAAGTGCTTCACCTGCACCCAGCAGGCCAACACCGTCCGTGAGTCGACGCGGCGGCCGCGCATGTCTGGCCGGCCGCCAGACAGCGAGCGGCACCCGGGAGCTGCGGGGCCGGAAACGCTGAGAGCGGTGTATCTTTGCAGCATCTGGGCGGATGGCTACATAGTGGCGTCTGCAGCTGGGTGAGTGCAGAGGAAGGGGGCGGGGGGGAGGGGGGGGGGGGGGGGCTGAACCCCTTAACCCCTTTCCACTCTCACCTTCTATTCCTACATTTAGATATACAAATACAAATACATATACATACACATATACATATAGATCTGATACGAAGTGTACATACATCCCGGATTCTTCGTGCTCTCAAGGAGAGGGGATGTACTGTCAATGAAGTTTGTGACAGCAGGCCGGCGCACGCCAATAGGCACATCGATTCATTTCGAATAGATGTAGACTTCGGTTTGGGGCACAGGTTGGCCCGGGGGGGGGGGGGGGGGGGGGGGGGCGGGGGGCACCCAGGACGCCTTGCAGGCAGCTTCGTAAGCCTTGCGGGTAGAGCGGCACTGCTTGGGCGGCGCACTGTCCGCGCTGAAGGGCGCACCGGCGTCCTCGCAGCACGCGTAGAAGGCGTCGCGCGCCTGCCAGGAGGGGGAGCCGGGGTGGGGGATGAGGCATAGGGGAGGGGGGGGGATTGATACAGTCAGCTGCGGGGCGGCGCCTGGGACAATACGCATCATCAGCGCAGGCGTACGTCAGCCCTAGCCGGTGTCCTGCAGCGGCTGAGAAGGATTACAGTTGCGGATATTGGAGTTGGGGTGACGATAAGGACACCCCACGCATGCTTATCATTCTGCCGACCAACTGGGTTGCGCTGCTGCTGGGTCGAGGCGACGCCATGGCAGAAATGCGAGCCCGGCCACCCTCAGTAGTGGTGCCTTACAGGAAGCGCCCCTCTGACCCTTCGCCCCGGTTGCAGCCCCCCCCCCCCCCTCCTCCCCCGCTCCCATATGTGACCAAAGTGGCTCAGGGGATCGCCACCCAAGCGCAAGCATCGCGAAGCCCAGACGGTCGCTGGCCGCCGTGGAGCTGCCGCTGGGCGTGTCATTGCGCTTTGCCGATGCCTGGTTGCTTGGTTGCTTTGTCCGGCCGGCCGTGTAGCTGTTCCGGGCCTGCCTCCCGCCAGCTGGGATGAGCTGGCCGGTGGGGGCATGGCTACGTGGGACCGGGGGCTGCCGGCTCCAGGGCGCCTTGGCTCGCCTGGCTGTTGCTGCCGGAGCCGGGGGCGGGATCGGGGGCGGCTCGCTGCTCGTCGGGAGCGGCCGCGTCGCTGGGGCCGGGGCGGCGGCGCTGCTGCAGCGTGCGGCGGAAGGGCTGGTGCAGCGCGTCGTGCAGGCGCGCCACCTTGGTGGGCCCCAGCCCCGGGCAGGCGCTCAGGCCCTCCATGGGCGCGGCCATCAGCGCGGCCAGGCTCCCAAAGGCGCGGCCGAGCGTGGCCACGTCCGTGCGGTTGACGCCCTTGAGCGTGGTGAGCGCGGCGGCCAGGCGGCTGCCGTAGTCGCCGTCCAGGCGCTCCTGGATCGCGTCCGCCGGCTTGCGCTCGTACGCCTTGAGCGTCTCCAGCCAGCGCGCCGCCTCCTCCGGGCTCCACGCCAGCAGCAGCGTCACGTCCGCGCGCACCGCCGCCTTGGTGATGGCCTCCAGCGGGCGCACGCAGTCGTCGGTGTCCACCTGCGCGAGCAGGAAGCGGTGCCGGAAGGCGCCGCCCGCCAGGAGGCCGCGCAGCCGGGCGTGCACGTACTCCGGGTGCAGCAGGTGGTAGCGCAGGCTCACAAACAGCGCCGCCGCGCCCTCGCCCAGCAGGTAGTCCGGCCCGCTGGCGCCCAGCCCCGGGTGCGTCGCGTGCCGCACCGCGCGCAGGTGGCGCAGCAGCGGGTTGCCCACCTGCCGCGGGCTGACCAAGATCGTGTTTGGGGGCGGCTGCAGCGGAGCCAGCGGCGCGCCCGCAGGAGCGGCCGCGGAGGGGGCGGCGCCGTCACCGAGCCGGGGCACCGCCTGTGCATGCTGCACCGGCTGCGGTGGCTGTGATGGGGGCTGAGGTGGTTGAGACGGCTGTGACGGCGGGCGCGGCGCTGCGGGCCGGCTGTCAAGAGCGCCGAGGAAGCGCAAGCCTGCGGCGCGGTCGGCGACCGGCTGGGCTGGCTGGGCCGCGGCGGCCGGGGCGACTTCGCCGCCTGCGCTCTCGCCGCGCCCGAGCTCCTCGCCCGGCGGCCGCTTGCGCTTGGCGGACGAGGGCCCGACAAAGCTAAAGTCCATCCTGCGCCTACCCCGCCGCACGCCGTCATCATGGCTGCATGGGCAAGCGACCTAGGTAGGGGCGGCCGCAACATGACCTATGGCCGCGCGGTGCAGGAAGCCTTCATAATGGTCGGCATGGACATCACATTGCCGAGAACAGCGACGGAATGCACTGCACCACACCAGGCGCTGAAGCACAACCAATCCAAAGGAAAGCCGAAGAAGGGCAGACGCAACCCAGGCAGCGCATAGTCTCTATGTCGTGTAGCCCCACCCTAAAGTATCGGTACGGGAATTCCACACCATTTTCCAAGAGAACCCAGGCCCGGTCGCCCGTAACTGACTTCTTGATCGAAAGTCGTGATCGAAACTGACTGACTGCGACGCGATGCACTCAAAGTCGGGCTCAAGCCACCCCCCCCCCCCCCACCCCCCACACACACACACACTCCCACCGGGTCGCCGCCTCCTCTCATGCTCGGAACAGCTCTGACCCAGGCCGCATGAGGAGGGGGGGAGGGGGTGGAGGAGGCAAAGGCGGCCAGCGGCCGAAGCGGAGGGGGGGGGGGGGGGGGTCCGGGAAGACGAGCGCCGCCCACCGGGTGGGCAGGCGGGCGCGAGGGGCGGGGGTGGGGCGGGGGAGGTTTCCACCTTGTAGCAGCGCTGCCGGTCGCTGCGCAGCACGGCACCCGAGTCTTCGTCCGCGTCGGCGCGCTTGGAGCCCCAGCCGAACCAGGTCATCCCCTGTAGGGAGCGGATCAGTGAGCATCCCAGGGATTCAACCCCTGAGGGGTTGCAGTGCTTTTGTCGCCGAGTCGGGAGAAGGCCGTCCTACACCGCAGGGACACGCTGCCGAAGCGGAGTAGCGAAGACGATGGGAAGGGGCGGCGGGGGACCGAGTAGGCGGAGGGGCGCGAGCGCACCGGCTCGTCGGAGTCGAAGTATAATACGAGTACGACGCGTGGCGACGAAACGGGGCGGTGGTGCGGGGCGGTGAAAGTCGCGCGGGCGGGTGGCGGATCCCGCAGGTAGGCGTGCCAGGGACCGAGAGGGTAAACGTGCGGTGTGCAGGTGTGATCACCTTCTCCGAATGCGCCACGGCCCGGGGAAATGCCAGGGGTCGTGTGTCTCGAGCGGCTGCTGTGAAAAGCTGAAGAGGGGCTGTGCGCCGGGGGGGGGGGGGGGGGGGGGGGGGGGGGGCGGGGGGGTAGATAGGACTCGGCCGCAGGGCGGCGGCGCGACGGGTGCGGACGCAGTATTCCGCCCCGTTTTGGCGATACACACCGCTATCCCCCTTTTTTTAATTACATCAGGGCTTTCACAAATGCGCAGAAGAAATAGATAAGGATAACCCCTTTTTTACTCTCGTACCATAGGATTTAGTCGCTATATGCGCAGATGCGCTGCTGCTGGGCTGCTGGCTTGCCCGCGCGTCCTGCCGCCCGTTGTACTTTGTTGTTTTTTTCCCCGCCCCCGGGACAGGACTGGCAGTGAAACCCTTGCAGCGTCTCCACGACGGCCGTACTTTGTCTTCGACTCTTCCCGCCCGCGACGCATCAACCAAGCCCTTCAACAGTAACCCTTGCAGCGTCTCCCAGGCCAGACGGCCGTCCTCCCACCCGCCGGCTACATACGGGCCCAAGGCCACAAGAGTTTATCCCCCCTGCCCCCACCGTACTGGCGTGTGTCGGCCCACGCCAAAGCCCGACTGCCGCTAAGCGACCCGACCGTACTCATACGCAGTGAAGCACACAGCTCGCGTCGTGTGAGCAGCCAGCCAAGCAGTCCGGCCAAAAATAATATGGCGAATAAGCAGGGCGGCGCGGGTGGGGCGACGGCGGGGCGCCGCGACGCCGCGGCGGTGGTGGGCCAGGTGAGCCGCCGCGCAAGTGTGCGACGGTGTGCTCGGGCATGTGATGGCGGCGGAGAGATGTGGCTTAAAAGGGAACAGAAAGGAAACTGTGTCGGGGGGCGGAGGGGGAGTGTGTGTTTGTGGTGGTGGTGGTGGTGGGAGGGAGGCTGTGCGAGCACGCTTGGTGTCGCCTCTGCCACTGCACTCACTGCACGCCGGCACGCCTCTCATCGACACCGCCATTCGCCAGAGAAAGTCATAGGGAGGACGCCGGGCGGGGGTGGGGGGGGGGAGGGGGCGGGGGGCGGGGGGCGGGCTCCACCTGCATGCGCGCTGCTCGCTGCTGAATCTTAGCGAATGGGTGGGCCAATGTGACAGGCGATGCTGGGCAAGGCGTCCGACTCTGCGATCATTTGGGTGGAGGGGCCGGGATGCCCGGCGCAGCAGGTAGAGCACCAGGTGCGCAGCCCGCCCGGCCTTGATAGGCCCCCGCTCTCGTGGAGGATGAAGACATGCGGGGGGGGGGGGGGGAGCAGACAGGTCTGAGCCGGGCCGTCCCGTCCAGGTGCTTCTGTCTCCGCACGTCCAGAACGAGGTCCTGCAGAACGGCCGCGGGCTGACGCAGGAGAAAGCCATCCAGCTTCCCAAGCAGGTGCGGCCCAGCCGGGCGCCATGACATACACGGCTGCATGCCGAGAATGCCACGCGCCCCCAGGAGTCCCTCCTTGGGGAGCTGCCCTCTGAGCGCCGCCAGCCCTGCTGCCCTCCCAGGTCACCTCGGAGATGCTGGCTCTCATCAAGGAGTACTGCCTCTTCCACAACGCCTCCGGCCGCTCGGACAAGGTAGCCGGCGCCGGCGCCAATGTGTCCCCCGCCCTGCACGCCACCGGCCAGAATCCCCCCCCCCCCCCCCCCCCCCCCGCCTCTCACCCTGCGCGGCGCCTGTGCGGGCAGGAGCGGAAGCAGTTTGACGAGCGGTTTGTGCGCCTGGAGACGCGCAAGCTGTGTGAGCTCACCTCGGCTGCGGACGCACTGGGCATCAAGGCCCTCGTGGACATCACCAGCCGCGCGCTGGCCAGGATCATCGAGGTGGGGGCGGGAAAGGGCGCCGAGCCTGGCCCCCACCCGCCGGCTCCCCTGCCGCGCATCAGCCATTGCGCCTCTTCTAGAGAGAGAGAGAGCCGGGGGGGGGGGGGGGGGGGGGGGGGGGGGGTGGAGCCTGCATTGTGCTTACGCCATTGATGCGCCCCCCTGGGCACTGGCAGGGCAAGAGCCCGGAGGAAATCCGCGATGCGTTCCATCTGCCGGACGACCTGACGGAGGAGATGAAGCTGGAGCCGCTGAAGAACACCGCCGACGACCCGCGCATCCGGCTGCTGAACCGGCTGTACGCCAAGCGGCGCAAGGAGCTGGCGGACAGGAAGGCGGGCGGCGACGCGCCGGCGGCGGCGCTGGGGGTGGAGCAGCAGGTGCGGGGTGCCTGCCAGGGCATCCATGCGGTCCAGTGACCACGCGTTGGGTGCGCTATGCCACACTGTTTCGCCGTAGCATTCACCGAAGAATGAATGAATACCACCGTTTTTTTTCTGGAAGTCTTATCAGACAACACCACCAACATGGCACCGAATCTGCGACTCGGTGGTGGAAAGCAGTTCATGCAGTTGGGGACACGTGAAGCAGAATGGTTGGGTCACGGGTAGGCCTCAACAGACCAGGCGCTGCGTGCCTCCCTGAGCTGGCCTGACCGAGCTGCCTCGACCTGCCGTGCAGGCTGGCCCCTCCAAGCGGGATGACAGGTCAGTGGAGGAGCTTTTGAGCTTCATCGAGGACAGCGCGGGAGGGGGGCAGGATGCCGGCAAGGGTGGCAAGGTGGGACCCCTCGGGCGGGGGATGCCCGCTCCCGCATGCTCCCACCATGCCGCTTACCATCGGCGTGAGGCTGCAGCCAGGCGCGCGGGCGGGTGGATGGGCCGCCGCTGGGCGGCCTTTGATGGCCGAGCTATGCCGCGACAGGGGAAGAAGAAGAGCAAGGGAAAGGGGAAGCGGCGAGAGGGGGCGGGGCAGGAGGCCGAGGAAGTGGGCGGCCGGCCGGCATGGCCCCTGCGCCAGCCACCCGCCACCCAGATGCCGCCCAAACCCACGGTGAGCGAACCCGCTCCGCCGCGGCACTCTAAAACAGGGTCGGCAGGTCGCGAAAGGGAGTGGCTGCGTGGCGCCGCCGAGCAGCGGATTCTGCGCCATGTTGGCGGTGAATTCTCATTGGGGTGCCGGCGCGCCCATGAGAACTCTTAGTGTAACCCTCGAATGGCTTCTTATTCGACCACAGTACCGCTTATAATGCGGCATTAATACGGCAATCTATAAGAACATTCGCTGTAGTTATGCTATCGTTTTGTCTACGTTTGACCTCTGGCAGGCAGGGCTGGTTCCAATCCACAGTGTTATTATTACCGCATATCGACACTTTTTTTAGATGTTCAGATGAATGTAGTCTGTCCATGGCGAGGCGGGCAAACCAGTACTGCATGCAGCGCACTTCAGGCGCGGCACCCGCTCGATGCGCTGCTGGTCGACAGAGAAGCCCCCCCCCCGGGGGAGGGCGGCTCCTGGTGCAGCATGCTATCCAAGCTGAGGCCGGTCGGTGGTGCGGGGGCTCAGACCGCGGCCGCCACATGCGGCGCAGGGATACGCATGGGCCGACGCCCCCAGCAGCCTGATGCATTCACGGTCGGCGCCGGGTCAATTTCTGGCAGCACGTGTCCAGACGGCGAGTGTTCCCTTTCCATAGGGGGGGGGGGGGGGAGAGAAACCCCGTCGCTGATCTCCGGCCAGTCTTCTGGAGCGCGTCGCGGTGACATGCTCGAGGGCCATAAAAGCGCCGCATGCCCCGGGCTCTCCGCAACTGGATCGCAGCCCCGCTGGCGTTTCGCACTGATGGCACCGGATGCTGCTTTGGGGGGATGCATCGACAACCATGTCATGGGGCACCCAAGGCGGTTATCGGGTGTGGGGGGGGGGGGGGGGGGTAATTGGGCTGCGCCTCTCCTCTTTGTCGTTGCTGCATCTGACGGTCAGCGCCGCCCGCGCAGGACGGGCCGCTGGAGTGCCTGTTCCCGGAGGACGGCTTTGACGACGACGGGGAGCTGGACGTGGAGGTGCAGGACTTTGCGCGGCGGCTGAACCAGGACTGGGAGGTGCGCCGCGGACGGCTCGCTTTGCCTGAGGTGATCCAGGGTTTTGAGCGCCTTATTAGGGTTTGAGCTGCCGGGGCGCGTGCCCCCCCCCCCCCCCCCCAGCTCTGCTTTCTCCAGGCGGCGCCATCTCCTCGTGGATGTCTTAACCCTAAAACCTATATCTCGCCCTGTGGACGGACATTGCGGCAGGTGCGCATGTCGGAGCTGACGCTGGCGGCGCACGCCCGGCTGCCGCCCCGAGGCGGTGAGGCCCTGCCCCTGGAGCCCCTGTCCAGCTCCTAGGGTTTGCGACCATCAAACCCTAAGCGCGCCCCATGCGGAGTGTCTTGCTGCGATGCTTTCTTTACGATCATATGAGCGGCACGCAACAATCATGGATGGGCTGGCAGCCCTGGACTCGTTATAAATCCTAACCAAACCCTTGACTCTGAATGTAAGAATCCTTATAAACCCTACATGCATGTAAACACTTAAACCCTAGAATCGGAAGTAATCCTGCTAAACCTATGAGTTATTCTCATGTCAAACCCTAATCAGCCAAGCCTGATTTGTGAAGCCCGCCCCCCCCCAACCTGAGCAGCCCGGCTACAACGGGCGCCCTGCAAGGTTTGGCTCCTAGATCGGCTGGCGGCGGTGGGGGCTGATGAGTGATGGGCTGTGTCCCCCCCCCCCCCCCTCTCCAAGCAGGTGCTCCCCCCTCTGAGCAGCTGGCGGTGTGCGCCAGCAGCGCCGCGGCGCCGGACGCGGGCCCACCGCACCTCAGCGCCGCGGGCGGCGGCGGCAACGGCAGCGCCGCAGGGGAGCTTGCGGGGGTGCTGGCGATGCCGCAGCTGCGCGAGGCCGAGGGGGGCCCGGCCGCGCCGCTGACGGAGGACGAGGAGGAGGCGGGGCCGGGGGAGCCGGGCGCGCGGCGGCGTAACCAGAACGGGGGGCCGCCGGCGAGGAGGGGGCTTCCCGGTGCGGACCGCCGCCCTTGACGATCCCGCCCGCCTTACAAAATGACAAGCACATGCATTGCAGCATGATGCTCTTTGGGCCGGCGCTGACTTGCCCTGAACGGTCATCGCTCTGCGTGTGGGGGGGCACAGGCGACGGCAGCCGCGCGGGAGTTGGCGGGCGCGAAGCCGGCGGTGCGGTGGAGAGCCGCGGCGAAGCAGCGCAAGCGCAGGAGCGCGGCGAGGATGGCGCGCCCCGCAGCGACGAGATGGGCGGGGCGGAGCTTGCCGCCGCCGGCGGAGCGGGACCCGCGCGGCCGATGACGGACAGCGACGCGCATGCTGCCCTGCTTGCGCTGCAGGACTTTCTGGGCGCGAGCGGCCTCGGCGCGTACCTCTCCATCTCGCGCAGGGAGGGCGAGGCGGACGCGGGGCAGGCGCCGCGGGAGCGCGCGACGGAGACGTCGGTGCACCTGCCCTCGGGCGCCATCATGTCGCTCGCGTTTCAGCCGGGCGGCCAGCCCCGGTGACCGTTTGCCCGGACGACTCGAGTCCATCAAGGAGGGCCAACTTGATCACAAGGACCGTACTGGCTTCAGGCCGTTCCATGAGTCCATCTTCAAGCCTCGTGACCCAACGACGTGGCTCTCCGCAATTGCCATTGACCTCTTCGCGGCATGGAGAGTGCCCAGCTTCCTCGCTCCACCCCCGCCACAACAACCCGCACACGCAAAGTGTTGCGCCCCCTGCGCCGTTCCGGCGGCCACTGGCGAGTCAAGCGCCACTGGTGCCACCCACGCACCTCCTGGGCGACTTCGCGTAGTATCGCCCGCATCCGGCGGGGACTGTTGGAGTCTACTTGCGCGGCTGACGACCACCGCAGACGAGCTGAGAACGGAATGTGAGCCATGCACTTTTTTGAGCTACGCACGCCAGGACGCGTCAACTTTTCCTTTGGGTGGAGAGGGGGGGGGGGGGGGGGGTGGGGGGAGGGGGGGGGGGGGAGTCGCGTGGTTGCACCATTCATGAGGGTCTGTGTCTCGGATATCCGCCGGCCGCCATGGCACCCACACGCCCAATTCCCCTCACAACAAACCAATGCGTCCTGAGAAGGCGCGAGAGAGGGGGGCGAGGGCAAGCAGGGGGGTTCGTAAAGCATGCCGGAGGCGCCATACAACGGCATGCGCAGCACCCGGTATGATGTGATCGGTGGCATCGGCACCATCACAGAGTTGTGTAGCAGGGGCGCTGTGTGTTATCGAGGGCAGTTGCGTGACTCGGGGTATCTCCCGAACTTACAAGTGCTACCTAGTCGTTGCTGTCCAGTCGTACGACCATCGCCCAACTACCACCGAGAGGATGTTCCGACGTAGTTTTGAAAATTCTTACGACTTTATTCCCGGGTGAACCAGGCCAGCTGTCTCACGGCCCGGCCGCACGAACCCGCACAGGGTCCGCTAAAAATTAGTGACAGCGCATTGCGTGATGCAGCCCTCGGAAGGTCAATTTCCGACGATATGCATGTGCTCGGCACGCACGAAGTAATACTGGGAAGATATTGAGTCCGCGTAGCTCACGAGAGAATATATGCGCGACCGGCGTCGTGCCACCTTCGCATTCACTGGTGACGAGTGCTCGAGCACGATGTGTTATGTTTTGTGGGTACATGTACCTGTACTCGCTCGTCCGCGTACCCGGAAGCAGCAAACCACCTACACGCAGTGTAACTAGTACCCATGCACGCGTAACCTGATAGACGTGGCGCATAGCCGCATCCATCCCGGAACTACTACTCGTACGAGCAATACAACTTCCAGCAGTGCGTTCTTCGGCGTCTTCTAGAGCTTGGACATCTTATCCCCGCCGGAGGGCGCGCTCCGCAGCTGGTGGCTATCACACGGGTGGCATGCTTTCCGCTCACATCCGCATGATGGCTGCCCAGTCAGCCAGGGGAAGCGGCGACGTGTGATCTATTGCTCCACCCACTGCCTGATAAACCCACGAGTCGCAATTTCCCTTATTGCCATAGTGTACGCCCACTTCTCAGTGCCAGCACAGTAGTCCAATCGCTCCGGCCTCCGGTTGTAATTTACTGTTTCTGCAGTGCAGACTTGTACCGTGGTCCGCGGGTGAGTCTCTACCTTGTATCCACCCTCTGCTCGGTCAAAGGCTCGAAATGTGCTAAACGCAGAGGAAGGCGCGCATGGTGGCATGGTGTGGACATCGCTTGCTGCCCTAGTTACTATGATGGAACTCCAGATACACGATCATTCTCGCGCGACCCACACTGCATTGGTTTTACCGCGGGACCGCACGGCCACACTCTGCTCTGGCTTTTCGCTGTCCGCGATCCCCAAAAGGGTTGGTCGCTACCTGTACTGATCGGCCGAAAAACTTACTGCGCTTGCTGCACATAAAGTTTTATCATATATAAATAACCTTTATCGTCAGAAGTTGGCAATCTCATCCATCAGGCCAGTCGTGTGGCGCTCGGGAAACGGCCCGCCTGGTGGAGGCCGCCTAACCAGCACATTCCCACCCAAACACTTGGGAAAACCGGCCCCGGGTACGGTAGAGTAGCAGGCGTTGTGTAAGAAGTCCTTAGTCGTATCCACCGTCAGACCACTTTCCAACCTCGCCAGGAGGCGGGCCATAGATGCTCAACAGTAGTAGATGCAAGTTCTGTCCCGGGGGGGGGGGGGGGGGGGGGGATATACCTATCTGATGCTTACTGACTTTGGGGCGCGTTGATTCCGGGGCGGGGGAATCCCCGCACTAAAATGATGGTTTGGTTGCACTAAAGCCGCACTAAAGCCGCACCCGTATTATTCTTCAACATTCATCTCGAAGCGTCAGCAGGGTCGCGAGAAGCATCGTATACCGACGATACGCCAGCAGAAGTTTGAGGCCACAACTAAGGAGGAATGCGACTAATTTGGACGACTAATCCTTAGTCGCTACTTAGCGAAGGTCCTGGTACTGCTACTACGACGAGGCGGTTCCGCGCTGCCCTTCGCGGGACGCATACGATTTTAGCGGTGCGGCGGGGATCCCCGGGATGAGCGCCTTAGGTCAGTCATTAAGGGTTGGGTTTACTGGTTACACGGCGGAGAGGAGTAAGCAAGGCCTACTGGCATCTACGGTCCTCCTGGCCAGGTTGTCGTGTGGACTGACCGTGCCTGCAGCTCGTCCCCGGCCGGGGGCAATCAGGTCGTTACATACTACTGCGCACACCGCGCACGTCAGATATGTCCCGACTGCTGGCTATCTGCATCCACTTGCAGAGGGGTTCAGCAGGGAATGAATGAGGCCCACCTCAGATGTAGGGTATGCAGACACCCCCGCCCCGAAACACACACACTCACACCGGATTTCCTTTCACTGCCGCACCTTCTCCCTCACAACAGACAGCTGGGAGAGCGCAGAGGTGGATGTACGGGACCGTGACACTGATTTGGGTTCGCTATAAATCAGTGTGCTGATAACCCGCTCCCCGCCCACCCTCAGAGAGGGGTCATACATTTGTATAAAAATCCCTCGGAATACAGCTGGCACAGAAACTGCAGAGACTCAGTGCTGCAGAGCAATTAGATGGTATGGTTCGGGGGCCGGAGGGGCAGCAGCGGGTGCGCTGAGCGTGTGGTGCAGGGAGCATGCTGAGGCAGCATGACGGCATCCATGTATGGTTGAGGCAAATCATGTGCTGCATACACGTTGCACGCGGGGGTGTGTACAATACTAACAGCTGGCCATGCTCTGGCCTCTATCCTAGATACAATGAATCCATTCCGAGTGGAAGGGAGGCCAGGGGGGGGGGGGGGGGGGGGGGGCGCCAAAATTGTGGCTGGGCTGGGCTGGGCTGGGCTGGCTTGTCAGCGGCGCATGTTGGGGGCCATGCCGTAGCCGCCTGGCTGGTTGCTGCCGGGCTGCAGGGCCCACTGGGGCGGCATGCCCTGCTGCATGCCGCCCCAGCCATCCCCGCCCCCGCCGCCACCATAACCGCTGCCGCCGCCGCCGCCGCCGTCGTTGTAGCCGCCCATCATGGCCGACATGTCCATCATGTCCGGCGCCGCGCCGCGCTGGCCCCCGCCGGGGATGCCGCCGCCGCCCGCCATCATCTTGCCCTGCATGCTGTCGCCCCAGTGCTGCCAGGCGTTCATGCCGCTCGCGGCCGCGGCCGCGGCATCGTAGATGTCGCCCGAGCCCGAGGGCCCGGCCTCGCCCGAGCCGTAGGGGTCCCGCTGCAGCATGCCGCCCGGCTGCTGCTGGCCATACATCTCCTCCATCTGCAAGAGACCCGGGAAGGGGGGGTGGTAAGCGCTAGGCCATGCTACAGTTCCGCATAAAGCATTGGTCAAGCATCAAGATGGGAGCGCGGGGCTGGTCATTACGGGGGGGGGTAGCCAGGTCTGCATTGAATTTGCACCTCGCCCAGCACTCGGTTTGAATAAATGGCAGGGGCGAGATGGGCGATTCGATGCCGTCTCACTTTCAAGAGATATATTCCAGCACCTGTTTGTATCCGAATAATAGCGTTTGAGGTGATTTAGGGTGTTTATGCCACATGATACCCTGGATTCTTTTTTTTCCGAAATGGATTCATGGAAGATCCCCAACGGAAGGATGGCGGCGAATCGAGCAGTGTCGCCTTTCTAAATCATGTTTGGACGGTGTCCCGCGCTGGCCGCCGGGGGGGGGGGGGGGGGGGGGGGGGGGATGATCCATGCATGGGTTGATGCCCATGCATATATCAGCGCATGCTTTGCCCTGATACACCGGCGTTACCAGACCCTCACCACACCCTGAGCCTTGCACCTACGTGTCTGCCCAGCCCTAGCGCACAGCCCTATTCCCAAATGGACCCCTGGTCCTCCATCCGCGTATCGTACGCACACGGGGGAGACGGAGGGTTCGTCTTCCCTTGGGAGGTCTCTTCGCGTCTGCAATACGCTTCCCCACGCGAGGCAGCCCACACGCGCACACATGCGACCCCAACACCAGGGCCCTAGACCTTGTAAACAAACCAGCCGTCCCCGGAGCCCCAACCCGCACGCCCCACCTATCCCTCTGTCAGAACATTTCCTGCTTGCCTGACGGGGGCCTGTGTGCGCATTGCGACAACTACAGGGGTGCCAGCATGTATGTATGCTGATGTATTGAGCTGAGGAAACACCTTGCAACAGCTACTGACGGGGCAAATGCAGGGCACAGTCAACGGTACAGATACCTGCTTTCCATTTGCGACAAAGCAAAGAGCTGCAGGGCAGGGGGGGAGTTGTTAAGCTGGTGTTTTAGGGTTTGTTGAGTTGGCACAGGGGGGGGCTGGGCGGAGGGGGAGCTGAGCAGGACATGGTTACCTCCTGCGGCATCTGCTGCATGCCGTACTGGCCGCCGTACTGGCCCTGCCGCGCCATGCCCCGCATCTGCTGCGTCTGCATGGGCATGCCGGGAATCCCGTGCGGTAAACCCGTGTCTGAGCTGCGCGCCTGCTGCAACATCTGCTCATACATGGCGCCACTCATGCCGCCCGCGGGCCCGCCTTGCTCTGCGGGCACGCACATCCCATGGGTCAGCCCCAGGAGCAAGGCGACATGGATCCCACAGGACCGCAAACAAGAGAGAGAGGGGGGGGGGGGGGGGGGGGGGGGGGGTGACGTTTGCGCCCAGTGTCCAGACCTGGTCGACCGGCCCTGGAATGTTGATGTACATACAGCCCCCACCCTTCCCCCACACCGACGGCACGGAAGCGTGTTGACAGCCATACCATGCATTACATGCACAGGGAAACATGACCAGCTGCCGACACAACGACAAGAACAACGTGAATGAGAACCATCTCAGCCTGTCCGGGGCCATGTCGATACATGCAAAGGATTCTAGCGAATGTTCCGCATCGGTTGCAGGCGGCATGGATGTCGAGCTCATAAAGCGGGTAATCAGGGGAGTGTTGGCGCCCGGAGAACTGTCTATTATTGTCGTTTTCACACGTTTTGCATTCGCGTATACACTCATGTCTTTACGCATGCATACACGCAGCAAGCACCCGAGCCATGCTTTAAGCATGCTGCGGTCGGTGCCGGCAGGGGACACCAGAAGGTAGAGCACAGAAGGCAGAGGGGGCAGCTTGTTTGTTTCCGGCAGTACCTGGGAACTCGCCGCCATCGGTCATGCCAGGCATCATACCACGGCCAGGGCCAGGCCGCGGCCCCGCGCTGTACATCTGGGCTTCGCGGGGCATGATGGCTGAAGTCAAGCCGCCCATCCCCTGCGGCCGCATATAGCCGCCGGCATCCTTCATGCCCTGGGTGTCCGAGTACTGCTGGCGGGGGCCCTCGGCGTAGCCATAGCTGCCGCGCAGGTTGCCGGGCTGGCCCCAGGCCCCGCCGCCAGGCATTGACATGCCGCCGCCGCCGCCGCCCATGTCGCCCTGGAACGGCATGCCTCCCTCCATGTACATTGAGCGGCTCATGCCCCTGCCGCCAGCCATGGAGGTGCCCTGCTGCGTGACATTGCCCATCTCGTCCACAGCCGACATCTCCATGCCGCTCGGGCCACCACCCCAGCCATCGCCTCCGGGCATAGCACCGGGAAGGAAGCTCTGCATGGACCGAGCCATCCCCATGGCGCCGCCACTATCTGCAGCGTCCGCGGTGGCACACAGCAACACGTGTTAGACCCCTGAACCCGCCACTAGACCAACCCACCCCCCCCCCCCCCCCCCTCGAGACTCGCACAAGAGCGGCAGCGAGGGCAAAAGAAGGGGGGGGGGGGGGGGGGGGGGGGGGCACCAACGGAGCTGGCAACGGTTCAGGGCAATGTAGGTAGGTACAGCAACTGCCGAGTCACCCGGCTATTAGAACCCACCGAACTATGTTTATCACCGTGTTGTTTGACATTCAAGCAGCCTTGAACCAAAACTTCACGCACGTGCGCTCTGCAAATCAAGAGACTAGGTGTCTTGCCACAGATGTGCTTGAGAACAATGGCAAAGCGTTGTCATGCTTATGGTTGAGCGGCACCCATTCCGCTGGTTGGGTGGGGTGGAGGAGTACCTGAGGTGCGCTGGTCACCAGAGTACTGCCACTGGCCAGCGGCGCCCTCCATGCTGTAGCCCGGCTGCATCTGTCTGCCATCCCCTAGCCCTGGCTGCTGCTGGCGCATCATTTGCCGAGGCATCTGCTGGCGCTGAGGGACCCCCATCATGCCCGGTGGCATTGGCCGGCTGGCCTGCCGTGACTGCAACATCGGGGACGGCTGCTGCTGCTGCTGCTCAGCTCCAGGCGCCAGCATTGGGGACTGTCGGGGAGCGCGCTGCACCTGCGCCTGCTCCATGGGTGACTGCCGCTGTTGCTGCACCATAGGCGACTGCATGTTCGGGTTGCTCAACATGGGCGCAGATGTTTGCTCGCCTTCCGGCACCATGCCCGGTGACACTTGCTGCTGAACGGGCATTGAGGAACCTTCCTCCATCATCATCATACTCAGGAACTTGGTGTCGAAACTATGTGATGGTAAGCGTAAGTCGCCCATGTCGATGCCTTCAAGCCCGGTAGTGCTGCCCATCGGCATTGGTTGCTGGTTGTTGCCAGTGCCTTCAGGCCCTGTCTGCTGGGCGTGAGCATGTTGTGCCGCCTCCAGGATCTTTGTGGTCTCGTTGCTGATGGGCAGGGCAGTCCCGCTGGTGTCAGCATCACTGGCGTCTCCTATATCCGGATTGTCATGCGACACAGACTCGGACCCAATGCCAGGATACTGGCCAGGCCCGCCCCTGGCGGCCGCTTTCTTTTTGGGCCTTGGAGGTGGGATGTCAGCCTGGACCCCAGTCTTTGTCAACTGCAACCAGCAGCAAGCACAGGCGATTCAGACTAATCACCACCAGAAGCAGGCAGCACGGCAGGAAGCAGGGAGTGGGTGGTAAGGTGGGTGTGTGTGTGTGGGGGGGGGGGGGGGGGGGGGGGGCGGGTTGCCTTAATGAAGTACTTCTGCGCATGGCTGCGTATCTGGACAGGTGTGCGTGTGCTGACGTGCTCCGCCACCTCCTTCCACTTACGGCCATACCTCTCCACACCCTCCATGAATCGGTGGTGCTCTTCGGCGCTCCAGCTCTCCCGCTGCTTGGTGATTACGTACGACTTGCGCCCCATCTTGTCAGGGTCGCCATCATCTGGGTTGTCTGTTGCTGGCTGTTTGCCAGGGTCCTGGAGAGCACACGCGGAAAGCAGATGTCAGATTTCGGCAATAAAAAATAACCCGCACCCCTCTATGGCAACAAGGGCGCAGGAGTGGCTGAGGGTGTCTATCAATAGACACTGGGAAGGCAAAGGTATCAGGAGAGGTTGCAAAACCAAAAATGGTGCAACATATAGTATGTGCACCGCTTCATTACCATATTCCATTTCAATTCTTGCTTTATCGACAATTGTATTCTTTTTCTTTCTGTTTTCTGTTTGTTTATGTTTTCTTTGGGGGGAGGGGGAGAGAGGGGGGGGGGGGGGGGGGGGGGGACATCCCACCTGGGCATCTAAGTCATCGTCCTCCTGATGAGCCTCCTGATGAGCTTCTTCATTCTGTTCATTACCCGCAAGGGCCATCGTGTCGTCCTCATGGTCGAGCGCGATGTCGTCCGTCATGACCTCGCCCGAGCCCTTGTGCGGCAGAGCCCACACATTGCCGGTGCGGCCGCGACCTCGTCCGCGACGGCCGCGGCCTGCTCCGCGACGGCCGCGGCCCGTCCGACCTCCCGTCGAGCCGTCGTCGGTCCCGCCCTCCAGCTCTGCCGGAACTGAGGTTGAGGCACGGCCGCGGCCACGGCCACGGCCACGGCCCCTTCCCTTGCCGCGGCCTCGGCCTCGGCCTCGCCCACGCCCCGCCTCAAGCGCACCGGGGGCATCCGTACCCCCGATGCCTGTATCCGTACCGTCAATGCCGTCGCCGGCAGGCTTCTCGTCATCAACAGTCGCGGCCGCCAAGCCGCCGGCTGTAGACGGGCTGCGCCCGGTGTCCTTCTGCTGGGCTCGGCGGTGGAGCTCCGCCTGCTGCGCTGCAGCAGCTGCGACCTGCGCCTGCGCAACAACGGCGGCGGTGGCAAGCTCCGAGTCGTCTAATCGACGCGCCTTAGGCTTGGCAAGGCGGGCCTTCAGACCGCTCAGCCCCTTGCGCTTGACGGGAAGCACTGAGCCGGTGGAGCTGGCGGGACAGGGGCCTGGCTCCGCCGTGGTAGCAGCCGGAACAGTTGGTGCATTCTCCTTGGCATCGAGGCCTGCAGTGTTTGTAGCTCCGGCCGCTGCTGCAGCGATGGCTCCCTCCTCGGGAGCGGCCACGCTGGATGCCAGCGCCTCCTCCAACTCCTTGCCCTCAGTAGCCATGGATATGGCGGCTGCGGCCGCGGCGCGCTGACGTCGGGTGGTGATGACCAGGTCAGCGTTGGCCTTGACGCTCATGACGCCCTCTTTTGCTCTTTTGTCTTGCTGTGCTGGCGATTCGACCGCAATGTCATCAGACAAGGCCGGAAGCTTCTCGCCTGCCGAACAAGTACCAGCAGAGCCGGCAAACACATCACAGAGCGTACTGTCAGTGACAATGACTACGCGGCAGCAGCGCACTCAGCACCCATGATCCGAGACGGAACCAAAAGCGTTCTGGCAGAGGTGCACGGTGCACCGCGGGCTGATGAATTCAAAGATGGGATTCATCTGACAGCGGAGAAGCGCCCGCAGTGCATGGAGGGACATGATGAGCAATGTTGGGGAATGATGGACACCTTAGATTGCACTTTCAGGGAAACGGGTTGGAGGGACGGCACGAGCACACAGAGCACCCGTCGCACGGGGTGACACCTCAAAATCCAAATCGAACTTTTAAATGGATCGAGATTCCCCACACAAAGCAGCATGGGTGCAGAAATTGGAAGCGAGCAGAGACAGGAACATTCCCAAGAAGGAAAGAGCGGCACATCAGGTCAGGACGACATTCAAACTAGGTCAGGAAAGGGAGCCCCTGTGTGAGGCAACCGGGGAGCCAGTGCCATTGTGCAAGCCCCAGACAGATGCCCACGCAGCTGGGGCGTGCGCATGTCCCAGTGAGTGCATCGGTGTGGCACATCCTGGCGTGGCGGAGTGGGTCTCACCAGTGAACTCTGGCTCGGCGCTGCTCTTGCCGCCGGCCTCGGCCTCTGCAGGCACTGCGCTGGGGGCTGATGCCTCAGCGCCGCCACAGTCCTGGGCCACAGGCGGCTGCTGAGGTGCTTGGGAGGCAAACCCCGCGGGATCGGTTGTTTCACCGTCACCGCTTCCGGCCATCCGCCTGGGAGGCGCAGGCGGCCAGGCCTTGGCGGCTGCGTCAATAGACTGATACGGCGTTGGCGCCGGCAGGGCTTCCAGTACTGCGCTGAACTACTCCCTCCGGGAGGGGGCACGGTGGCGATGAGATGTGCCTCCTCCACCGTGGCCGTCTGCTCGCTTCTCAGCTCGGCCTTAGCGAGAAAAGCTCAGCTCCACACGCGTAGTTCACGAGCGAGCGCGTTGCTCCGGTTACGCGGGGTCGGCCCGCTGCGCTCCGCTGGGCCTCCCTGAGGACTCGCTTCTGCTCCGCCAGTACGCCGGTGGGGGCGGCCCCAAAGCCGTCCTCCCAGCCGGAGGCGCTCAACCCCCGGCAAGCGCGCGCCTTTCCGCCGCACGTGCGAGGCTTCGGGAGCGGATGAGGGAGTGACCCTAGATAGGGGAACGCTGCCTGCAAGGCGGCACGAGACACGCGACGACGAGAGTGCACACACCACCAGGTCACAATGCCGAGGAGTACAGACAAACGAACTGAAGACGCAGGTTGCCCAGCTAGCGTAGCGCGTGCAGATATGTCCGCCACGGCACAACCTGATCCCCGTTAGCCCCGAAATCCTGCGGCAGGTTCCACCTTTCCGCTGTATGTTTCAGGGTTCAACAGCCGAATCTCACCTGCGCAGTGGTCACCGGGAGAGGTGCGGGGACCGAAAGTCCTATAACGCAACGGGGTGTGGCCCTCGCCTGGCGCTCATCGCCCACCGCGCATGAAACCGGTGTGGCAAAGGGTACCGTACCAGTGTGAGGTGAGATGAGCGGTAGAGACTATAGGTATTAACATAAGGATTAATAGGTTTAAATCGTCATCGTCATCGGTCGTACGTTTTCGTACGGGAACCGTGTACTGCCGATGACGCGATGAAGCACGGACATGTCACACGCGAACAAGCCATTTGGGACATTGTGTGACATGAAAATCGTCATCGAGTCATCGCGTAACCGTGTGGTGGAGGCTGCACCATGCGCACGGCGACAGGGTACGGACGGCCTGCGCACCACGTAGTCGCTACGTGATGCACAGCCACCCGCCCCTCAAATTCCAGAACAACTAAGCACCAACCAAGTTCCCGACCAAATACTACCCGCAACGCAACATTGCATGTACCACGCAGATTTCATGACGTGCTTGCCGGGCTGGCGTCCCTGCGGCATACGTGATGCCTTGGCGCTAGGATTTTTGTCCCGGACTCAATAGCGGCGTCATAACGTTGTTACACGAGGTTACTCCGCAACATATGATGGTTAGTTGTCGTTGCGACGGGCGGGCGGCGGATCCACCGCCTATGTAAAAAGACTTCCCCATCGCCGCACGGCCTCATGCAATGCCTCGCGAGGCGCCATCAATCACTCCTCTCTCAGCAACCCCCCCCCCTCTCAAGCGGCAGATATAGTCCTGCCGTGGTCTTCGGTCGCATTCGCGATGCCAATTACCGGTCTGAAGCCCCGGTTGAAGGCCTGGCAGATGGCAGCAATCCCGTCGCTCCGTCGTCGGACACGATGTCACCCTTGGCAGCATGCTGGCTGTCACCATGACAGTCACGGCTTGGTCAGCGGTCCAACATGCTCAAGTGCCGAGCGAGCAACGGTCAAGAGGGTGGACTTGAGCCCGCCGCACATGTGCAATCGTCGATTGCGCCGCCCGGCGGATCGTGCTGAGAACTGTGCTGCACCACCGCCAGCGAAGCCCAATTTGCCGGGCAACGCAGCGTCGGCAAGCGAGAGCTGCTCTGTCCCTCTTGCTCCGTCCCCTCGTCCGACTGGCAACAAGAAGCTGCGCTACGGGCCCAAGCCCATCATATTCCTCCCAATGTTGTCCACCTCCGCAAGGCCGCTGTGACATTCCGCCGTGTCGCGGGCGCAGTCGGTGCGGGAACACACACACAAATATATAATATACTACCTGTTGTTGTAGCTTTCGCGCCCTTTCCTACAATTATTGCTAGCGCGCAGGGCCACGGATGGAGTTGTACAGCTTGGCATGTGATCAGTATGTAAATCTTGTGTCGGCGAGTGCGTGCGTGTGCGGCATGGCGGCGCAGCGTCATCATAGTACCCGTCGTAGTACCCGTGGGTTTGGAGTTTGGAGTCCGCTGCAGGGGCAGTATCATGATGAGCCGTATCATCTGCCGTCAATGGTTTTATTAATAGCCCACATAGTACACACAGTAGCTCGCGATATGAGGTTCCGCGATATCTCCGACTGTAGTCGCGAGTTCGCGGTGACTTCCTTATCACATCGAAGCAGAAGTATATAGCTATCGTACTCATCTGACCCCCACCCCCCCCGCGCCGAGTGTTCGATGTCCTTGCGGCGAGCCCCTCGCTCCGCGGCTGTTGTTTTCGTGTCGTGCTAGTTGCATCGACCCTTGCAGCATCCCGGCAACGGGGCGTTGACCTATCTACAACAAAGGGCTAGATTCAACAGCGCCACATCACACGCTGGTGTGGTACGTACCTGCCATGTGCTGCGGGTGATTGGTCGGGAACCTGGTTAGTGCTGAGTTGTTTTGGAATTTGAAGGGGTGGCTGCGCACCACCTAGGTGGTGCGCATGCTGTCCGCATCATGTCACCGTTCGCATGGTTCGCCCTCCACCACGCGGTGACGCGATGACACGATGACGATTTAATTCACACGATGTCCCAAATGGCATGTTGTTTAAGATGCGTTCTGTACAGCGATATCATCGTCATCGTCATCGTCATCGGTGGTACGTTTTAATAGGGGAACCGTGTACTGCCGATGGCGCGATGACGCCATGCTGATGCGCAGATATATCCCACGCGAACATGCCGCCATAGCGTGTGACATAGCGTGTGACATGTACATCGTCATCGCGTCATCGCGTCACCGTGTGGTGGAGGCCGGACCATGCGCACGGTGACATGGCGTGACTGGCATGCGCACCACCCACGTGATGCACAGCCACCCCCTCAAACTCTTGAATAACACAGCGACAACCAACTCCTCGATCAGCTACCCGCAGCACATCATAGATGCGGGAGCACAGGCGGGTGATGTGGCGTTTTGAGACTACTGCGTGCGTCGCTAGCGTTGCTTGGATATGGCCTAGTGTCGTAGGTCAGCGTCCCGTGGTCGGGATGCTGCATGGGTCAAGGCAACTAGTGCGACACAAAAACAGTAGCCGTGGAGCGAGGGGCTCGTATAGGGGGAGCACTCGGGAGGGAGGATGATGCTACGGTACCTATATACTTCTGCTTCGATGTGCTATACGGGAGGTGTTTGGGAGCTGTGGGATTGACCCGAGGGTTTAGAGGTGGCGGAAGCTTATCATCGGCTGTCATTCTTGAAAGCCCGGCAAGGCGTAGATCCATGAACGATAACCGGGTTAAACACTTACTGAACCTATGGTTTCTCTGTTCTATGCTTGAACTTATGAAGCTAGGCGGGTGTTGGCCGGATTCGTCGTGCCCCGTACAATGGCAGCAGGGCACGGCAGTGCCAAGGCGTAGAGGTGGGACGACATCTTGATGCATGGTTGTCCCACATGCCCGCGCGCAGCGATGCGTGAGGCGGTGATCGACTGAAATCCATGTTCGAATAAGGGGGAAAGGAGATAGAAATACCCGTACTTCTCCCGTTCGGGTAGTGCTTCTACCCATGTTCGAATAGCGGAGAAACGGCGAAGAGGAGAAATCGCTACTTCTCCCGCAAGAGAAAGGCCTTTTGATCGGGGGAAGTGCATTCCTATTTTTCACGCTGGCGGAGTTTAAGTGTTTCTCATGCGGGAGAAATAGCGACATAGTACATCGCGATGTACTTCCAACGGACGCGCAGTGCGCATCCCGTCGTCAGCCATCGTTGGCATGTCGTCGACGAGGCGCCAAGCACAAGCTCTTGGGACGATGCCAACTCCACGCCCCCACCCCGACGCGGCGGAGGATGCGTAGCCGCCGCAACCCGCAGCCTTCCCCTCCTCGACCTAGTCCACCGGACCCGTCGCCTAGCTATACCGAATAAATAGGCGACGAGTGTTGACGGGAACTTGGCGAGTCGCGGTCGCCCTCATCGCGGATCGACCTCTTTGTTGTCCACTCGAAGCGCGCCGGCCTCCGCATAGCGGATGATCTTGAGGCGCCAGGCCGCTACATCGTGTATCCTGCACCCCCACCCCCCCACCCCCCCCCCCGCGCCCATGCAGCAAAAAAATGATCTCCACTTCTTGGATGTCTCTTTGGGCTCCTACGGAGGCAGCGCCCTCGAGGCATATATATCCATTCCACACACACCGAGGCCGAACGCACCGAATTCCAGAAAGCGGTGATGTCCCAACTTGTGCGGGCTGGACCACCGTCTAATCCACCGGCCACACCAAAAAACAGAGTTCCGCGGACCCCATACGCTCACATATCCCGGACGCCTCCCCCCGGTCCATGCAACTCACACCGGTCGCGGTCGCAGCCGCGGCCCAACCGACGGCTCCGAGGCCGGTGGACAAGGCCGTGGTCTCATCCTGCCCGCAGCCCTCGACTCCGAGTCCGAGGCACAACACAGCCCACCTCTTGATGAGGACGAAGCCGTACATCGATTACCAGTACGATACTCGTAATGCAACAATAATAGCCTAATTAGACGGGCGGGCGTTTGACAAGTGGAAAGCCAACACGACATGCTATCAATGGCCGTCAATAACCCGCCGTCTCCACTTGCATCCGCACCCATCCAACCCGCCCGGTCATCGCCAGAAGCGTGGCCACCGGTGGCGGCCCGCAATAAACCGCCCAAAGCCACGGCCCCGGTCCCCGGAAGAAACGCGTGGCGCATAAACACACTCTCCTCTCCGCCCGGCGGTCAACCCTAGTCCTGCCTTCCCCCCGCTCCGGAAGCTCACTGCGTGCCAGACCCCGCCTCCCGGTAGACCTCGCCACTCGCGACACCTCCCCCGAGGCCGGTCGCCGCACCCTCCTCGTTCAGGAAGTTGTCGACCAAGTGTACCGCAGCTCCCCCCGCACCTGCATCCGCATCGCAAATAAAGTCGCCTCCCTCAGCACGGGCGGCCCGCTCCACTCCCTCACTCCCTCTCCCTCACCCTCTGTCCCCAACGATGAAGAGCGGATGGCCGACGATGAACACGTGTGTGTGTGTGTGGGGGGGGGGGGGGGGGGGGTTACAAAATCGCGGATAGAAGTGCGTGCTTATTCGCCCCTACTCAGTCCGATAGCATGTCGAATATATGGCGTGCGATGACTGGCGCCGGGGTCGGCAACCTGGTCGACGAATAAGACTATATGGACGCAGATATGAAAGGCCATTGAGCCCCCTTGCCCACACAAAACCCCCACGCGCCCAAACGGTGCACCAATCGCAATCTACCACTTGGCCTCGGGCCACGTAACGTACCCCCTGCTAATCACCACCACATGCTTGAGACGGCACCTCATCAATTGGTGGGGTGGCGGAGACCTGTGTACGGAGCGCATGGAAAAGCAGGACGCCTCCGCTGCCTCAGTCCGCAAGCGCTACCTCTGCCGCGGGACATACCCCACCAATGGGCATGGACGGCAACACGGCCCCGCCCTAGCTAGATTCCTACCCGAGCAACGGGTCGAAGTTTCCCATAGCAAACCAAACACCCAGAGGCCGCCTGGGTATATGTAATGAGTTGGGCGCGGAAGACGGAGATGCCACGAAGTCGGAGACACCGGCAGACATGAGGGGCAGCTCAAGGCTGCGACGGGAGGAGGCGGCGGGGATGGACAAAGAAGACGGTGGCCGGGAGCTTGAGCTGTAATACACACATGTGTCTCTACAATGGTTAGTGATGATAGGCCCTTAAAACGACACTGTCCGGGCGGCGGAGAGCAGCGGATTAGAAGCTGTAACTCAAATTCATTTTCATATTCGATTGCATGCGCCCGCTGCCTCCCTTTAAATGTTTATACTAGCACATGGGGTTTCGTCTTCCCTTGTCTACTTAGCATGCGCGGTGCGGCACCATTACGGTGCTACTCTGACCACGTGGCGTGCCCGTTCTACCCGAGGAGCTACATTGACCCAGCAGCCGCTTGGCAATTTCATCGTCCGGCGCAGGTTGCCGTACGCCTGTTCGGCAACACCCCTATCGCGGTTCCCAACGCGGCCATCCCGGGTAACGTAGCTCCCCCATGCTACTTCGCCGACAGTGGCGCCAACCGCGGCCTTTTGTTGCTCCTCGGGTCTGTTGATGTCCATGGTGGTTGTTGTGATGGCCTGCTCTTCCCGCCTCTGTGGGCGCTAGCCGGCAGTTGGCCCGGTGGTGGGTCGTCCGGTCGTCGGTCGGTCCACCGTTTCACATGAGTACACTATCAGTATCAGTAGCCGCCCCGGCTCGCCCGGATTTAATACATATACGCAATACTTCTCCCGGTGTTAAGGGCCGGCTGGAAAGTGAGAAGTTCTGTCCCCATCTTCTTTTCTCGCGGCGCACCCACCACGGGATCGTGCCGCAACAGCCACACCCAGCCTCCCCTCACTTCGTTCATTTTCGGGGGAAGTATGCCTCTTATTAGGCTTTACGGCCCCTCCCAAAACCTTGTAGTGAACGATGACACAGCATCTTTTCGGCAACATGCATGCGCCCCTTCCTCCCTTATTTTTGAAATTACTTTCGTCATCGGAGGACGAAGCAGATTTCACGTTCCATGTCTACGTACCACCGATGACGATGACGATGACGGTATCGTGCATTGCATGGAATGGGCCTCCTGTGATACGAGTGTGAGCGAGTAGTCTTCCCCTAAATGTAGACTATTTCTTGCTTCCTCAGTACTTTCCGTGCTTTCCCCGGACGTTTTCCTTGTACTACCAAACCAAACCCATCACAATGGATACATGCGATTGCATGTGCTAGCTGCAACATTCAAGGAATCCATATATAGAGAAGTCCATGCGCAATGAGGAAATCAAGCTACGGGCCACCAAAGGCGGGAACCGCCATAGCAGCCACCGAGCAGGCATCGTCGCCAGCCGCAAGCCGCCACAGCATCACAGTGGATATGTAGTCGCTACCATAGCTACTGTACTAGTACCACAGTACTTCATTCGGTGGGGGTTGTGCGGTACCATATTCAATCGTCTCCGCACTACGATCGTACGGGAAGGGTATAGTTTCCCGATGCGTGTCTACAAACTACTTTACACGAGTACACCCGTTGCAGGAGTGTGGAATCCAGAGAGCCGCAAGCAAGGATCAATCGTAGTAGCCGCTACATTGTACATCCCCGCGGCTGCCGACTCGGGGCCCGGCGTCCATCGACGGACGGGCGGCGAGGCGGACGGGCGACGGTCGTCCGGCGTCCGGCGACGGACGAACAACGGCGTCCGGCGTCCGGGTCTGGCCCACGCGGCGAGCTCGGCGCTTTGCGCCATGCCTGCCCCGTAGACCTGACGAACGGCGACGACTGCCCCGACCTGCGGCGGCCGGGCGGCCGGTACCCGTACCCGTGCATGTATAGTCAGCGCTGGTAAGCGCAACGGTTATTTTGGCATGATGCGCGAAATTATGACGGGAATATGGAACGGATACATTGTCGATCTATCTCATAATCTATGCGAAACCGTTCCGAAAGTCGATACAGACAGCGTCACGGACGCACATGCTCACCTCGTAATCCTACCATATTAGGCGCCTTTCGATACACATGGACGAGACGGTGGATAGGTTCTAATCTAACCCGTACCAAAAACGTACAAAACACCTCGTCCACGCGTACTTCTACGGGCGTCCCGTATCAACTCGTCCACTGCCGCTAGCGATGGACAGGTTGAAATCGCCCAAAATCGTTGATCTCGTCCACCGC
The DNA here is from genome assembly GCA_006384855.1 of Tetraselmis striata. Taxonomy (NCBI): domain Eukaryota; kingdom Viridiplantae; phylum Chlorophyta; class Chlorodendrophyceae; order Chlorodendrales; family Chlorodendraceae; genus Tetraselmis; species Tetraselmis striata. The sequence goes on from VCJN01003119.1 coordinate 162,062, forward strand.
TCCGTGGACGAGTTTCTAAACAAAACAGTACTTAATGCCCTTGCATGCACCAACCTATGCTACTACCGCGCGCGCCGCGGCGTCGCCCCAGCAACCCTCATCTCCACGCCCGTCACCATCACGCGCGCTGCACTTTTACGTCAAGGCTGTAAATTTGGGAGCCGTCGGTAATTCTGGGCACTCCACTCCGTCGCCGCGTGCCACACGCCGTCTACTACGCACGCTCGCCAATTTCTTGAGATTGTTGACCCCTCTCAAGATGTCCCCGTCGCATCCTCGCCCTCTGCGGGCGGTGTAATCGGGTGTGTCGCCACAGTCATTGAGTCTGTCTGGCGGCTGTCCGCAGTGTCCAGCGAGCAGTCGCCGCAGCAAGCGCCAACTGCAACCGGCTCGTCCCCTCAGGCTGCCGGCTCGTCTGCGTTGCGTGCAAAGGGTTCCCGCGCATCGGTTCCTCAGTATACGGCGGTTGATAAGCAAGGGCAACGTCCGAAAAGGCGGCCCGTTCGGGTGATTGCGGCGCCGCTATCTCTTTCGCGCCATCTACAAGCGATCATATCCCAACGAGTTCGTCACCGTGCGTGGTCCGATTCGCCATTTCATCGTGTTCACTCCGAAATCTCGTCCACCCGTATCGAAAGCACGGCCCGCAAAACGAGGTGAACGGGATGAATAAAACCCGTACGGTTCGTTCCCAGGGGATTAGAACCCGTCCACCGTCTTGTCCACCCCTGTCGGAAGGCGCGTATTAATTACGAGGCGAGTCTGTGAATGCGTCTGTCTGTCTTTCGACGACTTTCGAAACGGTTTCGCATAGATTATTAGGTAGATCGACAATGTATCCGTTCCATATTCCCGTCATAATTCCGCGCATCATGCCAAAATAACCGTCGCGCTTACCAGCGCTGACTACATGTACCGGTACGGGTACCGGCCGCCCGGCCGCCGCAGGTCGGGCCGGTCATCGTCGCCGTTCGTCAGGTCTACGGGGCGGGCATGGCGAGAAGCGCCAAGCCCGCCGCGTGGACCGGACCCGGACGCCGAACGTCGTCGTTCGTTCGTCGCCGGACGCCGGACGACCGTCGCCCGTCCACCTCGCCGCCCGTCCGTCGACGGGTCCCTGGTCGGCGGGTCGGCGGACGTGGGGCTGTACAATGTAGCGACTTCTACGATCGATCCTTGCGGCTTTTTGGATTCCACAGTCATGCAACGAGTCTACTTGTCGATCAATAATTCCGTACCGCACCGTAGTGCCGGTACAATCTGCTCAACCGTCCGATCATCAATAACGACGACCCGGCCAAACCCATCCCCCTGCCAAATGCATGCATGACCCCGCTGCCGTGGCCCGCCGCTCGATTGGCGGGTACATGCGGTGGCCAACGACGTACTCCAATTGGAAGACGGGCCACCGTCGGCAACAGTGGTCGTATTTCTCGATTTGACTGTGGAAAAAGAGTGGGTGGAGGGGCCTTACAACTAACACTGTGCCGTGCGGGTGACCATGGCTCGGGGGAGTAGAGCTGCCTAGCAGTCGCCTCGTGCGGGATGCGGACCGCTTTAAGCGGCTTGTGTCGATCTTTTAGCGGTGGCTTTGTTACTAGCCTTCTTGAAATTCACATCAGTCGGCGGGGTTTTTTTGGGGGAAGGAGGGGGGGGCGAGGGGGGGGGGGGGGATGGCGCACCATGGGTGGCGCTTTATTTCAGGCATTCGGTCCGCCTTTGCCGCGGCGGTGGGAGGGCCGCGGCGGGTGTCACTCGGAGAGAATGCAATCCTTCCACGTATGGGCCCATACGCCCTAGGTTGATACGGGCAGGAGGTGGCCCGTCGCTTCGATATATATCCGGTTATACATGGGTCAGGGCGTAGCCTGGGCGACTCAAGAAACGTAGTGAGCATCTATCTCATAGCGTGCCCCTGTGCCAGATGAGCGAAGATCAGGGAGGTGGGAGGGGCCACCGGTATGTAGGGCGAGGACTCGGCTTGCTTGCGTTATTTCATCCGAACTTATGTGTTAGTGGGGGGGGGGGGGTCGACCATGCTGGTTTGCGCGACTGGGTGCCACGGTCCGCAGCAACTTCGCCCGCATGTATCCTTACGAAGGCGCACGCCCAAGCTCGCTACACGCATATCAATATTGGCGGGCTCGGCGGCTGAGCATATTATGTATGTGCCGCTGTGAGCATACCAGAGGTACACATATTTACCACGCGTAGTAATAACAACGTGTGACTGCTCCAGTAGCTTAGGTGTGTCGCCACTAAGAGGCTACATTCAGCAAGCGGTCAGAGCAGTTATACGTGCAACATGTGCTCTTGTTGCTATACATCGTCCACTCATCGTCATTTGAGCCTTGGCATGAAGCGTCCTGCTCCTTATCACAACATGGGGTGGCGCCTCTAGATCGGAGGCGGGGCCTCCATTTGCCCTTGGTCCATCACCATCTGGTGGCAACCCAATTTCCCCAAGGTTTTGGGTTCGGGACCCAATATATTGCCATGTTGCTTGTTATTGTTGAGGTGTTAGGCAAAGCAAAAGGTGTATGTTGTGTTTCAGAATTTGCGCCGTGTGCGTTGTGTGTCGACGGGCCATTTAAGAGTTCGGGGATTGGCTCACATGACGGTCCCACTCGAGAGGCGGTGGTACATGAAATACATGAGGTGCATAGACGATTGACCGGGGCGATAGAATGAGGTCATGAAGGAGACGAGGCTCCCGGAGTCCCGGGAAAGGGGCCACTGATGGCATGATTGGAAATCCTTTTTAGGCGTGGCAACGTGAGATGCAAGATTGCATGTTGCGCTTGAACCGGGCAACTCGGGGGAATGAAGCAGCAGGGAAGCGTTGTCACACATGCATGGACCCGGCTGCAAAAAACCTCGCACGAGCTTCTTTTCAGAACGACCCGAATCTGTTCATGCCGTACTTGCCTAAATCGATCGAGCATTGCACCACCTCCCAAAGCCTCCCAAAGGTTATTATTACAACTGCAATCATGAAGAGGCCGCAGTCCGACATGTGTATGGATTGCACTTATTTATCCCCAACCATGTTGTGTGCAACATGCGGCACGGGAAATCCCACAAGAAATCTCACAAGTATGCGCACTTTCATCGCCGCGAGGCAGACAGAGGGGTGCGTCGAACCGATCCTCGTGCACATATTCCCTCAATATGACGACGTATAAGCTCTGAAGCGCGGTATCAAGCCCCCCATCGAGAACACCCCCCCCCCCCCCCCCCCCCCCCCCCCCCGGTTCCTACGCCCCGTCCTCCGGCGCATTATTGATTGGCCACCACTGTTATGCGCTACCGAAATGTGCTCCGGGTTCAAGCCCCATGAATGCGACGCGTGTGGCGGGTGCGACTTTGATTCGGCAATAGCGGACTCTTGGACGCTCGCTTATGCGCACTTGGGTAAATGGAATGCAATGCCAACGTGGTGGTCCAAAAATACGACTGCTTGTCGGAACACCAATTCCCGAATCCCAATGCCCATCAACCGCCCCCCCCCCCCCCCCCCCCCCCCCCGTCCCCCCCCCCCCCCCCCCCCCCATCCCTTCCCGCCTTTCGCAAGCACTTTTCAACAAGGGCGCTACCTCATCGTGTAGAAACTCTTCTTGCGGGCACAAGCAAAACCAAATAGAGCTACACATACTTTGTCCTAGCGGACGCGTGGCCGCTCTCTGTTGCAGACAGATACTGTACTATCGTTAGTGTCCGGGATGTTCCATGTTTAACAAGATTAGGGCCCTTATCTAGCGGTGGTCGTGCAGCTCTTCTTGAAGACTTTAAGAGCATGGCGTTGGAAGGAGTGCATACATGTCGTGGCCAAAAGTATCCGTTCCTTATGTATATACATCCCTATATAAAAATATGTATACGTATGTAAAACATATATGTGTATACACATTTTTATGTGTGTATATTTATGTGTGGAGCGTGGAATCCAGAGAGCCGCAAGGATCAATCGTAGTAGTAGCTGGGCCATGCCCGCCCCGTACGTAGACCTGAAGAACGGCGACGACCGGCCCGGCCGGCGGCAACCGGGCGGCTGGCGACCGGTACCCGTGCCGGTACAGGTAGTACGCAGATACAGGTAAGCGCGACGGCTAGTTTGGCCTGTGCGGAATTATCACGGAAGCTACAACGGACACATTTTGGATCTATGTAATAATATACGCGAAGCCGTTCCGAAAAGCGGGCAACAGACAGGCAGACAGACAGACAGACATACTCACCTCGTAATTTATATGATAGAATACCATATGGAAGCGATTTCATGTGTGTCGTGGTTACTTGTACTCCATGCCATGTTTCAGCGTCGGATGTGGCAAACTTCCTGCCTGCTTACTTCGAATATCGCTGCATGTCTATCGACATGCAGGTGGCTCGCCAGCATGTTGTACAGTCCCAGTGCAGGCGAAACCCGCTCTCGTTATCGCATTCCGATGCGTGCATGAAGGCCTTCAAACACAAGGTACAAGCCCCCACTACTGGTTGGAAAAATATGCGGCCCTGCACCACGGTGGTGGCCTTTGTGTTGAAGATAAATTCGATGGTGCATTTCACAATAATATCATTATGTCAAAATAGCGCAGTATACGTACTACCGTGTGCGTAATGTATCAACGGTAGAACAGTCTGGCAGCCAGGCATTGCCTGCTTCAAGTGACACGACTTCGGTTATCAACTTGTGAACACCTTGGGGTCATCTGGAATCACATTGCAAGATAAACGATTGTCGTGCTATGATCTGAACGCGGCACGAGGTCGACAAAAAACCCCGGGGCATCTTCTGATGCGTCCATACGCTTACCTTCAAGGGTTCCATCACAGTTTCAGAGCCCCATTCTGGGTTAGGCCTGGAAACTCATCGCAGGCGGTCGGGCTAAGAGAACCACAGCAGTACTGCACGGTAAGGTCTGCCTGCTTTGCATTGATGTACGGAGAGTGGCATGCAGGGTTGAATCCACGCATCACATCAGGCGGAGGTGCTGCCCAGCTCAGCAGGCACGTGACGGTGTGCGCAAGCACGGAGTGTGGGCCACAGGTGTTCATGAAGTTCTAAATATCAAGCCTGCAGAAGTCATAGGTCGCTACTCCACTGACGATTATTGTCACATATTTGCAACTCTCCGCTGATAGTGTAGCAAAGTACAACAGGCGAGGCCAGTAGGGTTACTCGGGAGGAACAAAACTTGCTTAAGATGCGGGATGGCTTGAGGACCTGATGTGGCAGCCACATGTGGATGTAATGCCACGGAAACGTGCCGTGACACGTATCAAACGACTATCAATGGACTTTTCAGACCCTGCATCAAAATGCCACATGCATGACACAGCAAAGGGTTGACCCAAACACAAGTCGTGCCGGACAGAGCAAGGCTGTGGTGCCCTGCTGACAATGCCTTTCGCAATTGCTGTATGCATGGTGAAAGGCGGGATCTACATGTGGCAAGAGTCATGAGATCGTCGTTAGCCCACAGGAAACACTTGGGCTTCCGCATTGAAGCACCGCCCGCTGTTCTACATAAAACGATTGACAGCACCCTGCGCACAAGGCAAAGGAGAGGGGGGGGGGGGGGGGTCAACAGTCAGTGACAATGCCACACGCCATCGCAGTCAAGCTTCACTATGGGCCCTCACATCACATCAACATCAACTAAAACCGGAAACGCCAACCCACCGTGAGCGTGTTCACGATTCCCTGGGTCATATATCCGCGGGCCATCTCCTCCATTTTCTTCTTCTCCTCCTTGCTGCACTTGTAGTAGCCATACACATTCGTGCCAGCTAGGCAGAACCCAATAACTGCAATTAAGAGGTAGTCTGGAATTTTTTGGAGGGGGTGGGGGGGGGGGGGGGGGGGGGGAAGAGGCAAATGTTAGTGCATTGGCAGCCAGCAGATGCCACACATGAAAGCGCGGGTCTAAACAGGGAGTTCACTCACAGATATACACTCTGATGCATGCCTGGGGTGTGGCGCACCGAGCTTAAGCCGAAAGATCTCCAGAACAATCATTGCAGCCCACACTAATGGCTGAACACAGCAGCAGATCGCACACATAAGATGTCAGCAGAGACTGGGGCACAGATGGGCCAGCTCAGCATGCAGGCACAATATGAGGTGCCATACCATTACATACGTCGCCATCCAAAAGACACCCTTATCTGCCTTGTTGATGCTACGTTGCCCCTGCATGGTAGCCAGTGTTCACATGCCGGTTACGATGGTTAGCTGGTGGTTGGCTCTCACATCCCCAAGCATAGTTTCTGCAGGCAGGCAATGGCCGCCGACCCACCTCCTCCAGACTCTCATACTGCCATGTGCTGCTTCCATCCTCTGCCACCTCATTCCACCATCGAAGCCCCACAAGCAGGCGTCCAGAGATGTTCTTCACCTGATTGTAAGTGCAATGATTTCGCAAAGCAGGGGCAGTGAGGACAAGCGGTGCCCAACGTTCAAGCTGCTCCAGATGTGGCAAATGCCAAGCCAGAGCACGATGCGGCCCATACCGTCCAGAAGTCTAGTGCCAGCAGGAGGATGCAGATAACGAAGTTCACAACAAAGCTGGTCACCATCCATGTGCAAAGGATGAACCAAGCCACTGCAGCTCCCTGCCAGTGTTCCCAGGCAAGTAAGCAGCACACCCCACCTCAGCACATGATATCCGGACGCGCAAGATATATGCCAAGCTAAAGCCGAGGCCCCACCTTGAAGAATACATGAAAAAACGCGGTCAATGGGTGGCCATACGCCTTCGGAGCGGTGCCGCCTGCGGCAGCGTCCTCGCCCTGATCCATCCTCCCTGTCACCCGTTGCAGCTCTGTCGCGAGCTGGGCTGAGTCTAACGCTAATCAGCGTCTGTTGAAGCGTGGGACGGGCAGCACCCTGGGGCACCGGAGGCGGACACAGCTCGCACTGTTTGGTGGGCTACGGCACTCCTCCGTCCTCGGGAGTGCAGTGTGCTGCTGGTGATGGTGGTCTGTTGGGTCGGCCGCACGCCAGAGCGGGAGGCTGGCTACAGCACGACGTGCTCCAAAAGGCAGGAGCAGCACAGCTTCCCAGCTGCGTGGAAGCTAGTGGTTTTATCTTGATATGCACACTGCCACACTGCCGGTCGCAGGTGGGCGGCGTTTGAACAGTGGAGATCTAGTCGCGAATTCCATAAAGCAAGGAAGTCGAGTCCCACCGGCAGACCGCCGGAGCGGCTCGGGCGGGCCCGCTCGCTGGCCCGTTCGCCCCAGTAGGGGGCCGTGCCGGGGCGATTCGTCACAAGCGCGTACAGCGCAGCACTGAGAGGTGTCGAGCGCAGGGCGGCGGGGACGCACAATCGCACCGATCGCATTCGGCCGGCCCCGGATGATAGTCGCTACTGCGCTATTGGAGGCGGAACCACCGGGTCATATGTGTTTAATTGAAGCAATACTCCATGGCGACGTCAGTTCGATTCGTTTAAAACGAGCGTGGGCGGTATATTCATATCCTCTTCGTACCCATACCAGGATTGCCAAACTGTTCGGATTAATTCCCCAATGATTCGCTAAATCTCCCATTGCTTTGCGAATACGAGTTTATGCCGTAGTAGCCCACAGCACGAATATTACTGCGCGGTACTTTCCTTAGTCGACTCGGTTGAGCGGTCGTCTCGTATGCCAGAGGCCCGGTCCCAGGGCCAGGATATATCGTCCTGGCATGTCCTGGGTTGACCCGGTTGATGCATAGCCCTTCGGGGTTCGAATGAGGCAACTGCTCAGGTAACTGCAGCGGGTCTCGGCTTGCGTGCATACATGGTACCCTGCTGGGCGGCATTCTCTCTGCCGGTAGGTGTGCAGATGGCCAAGTCTGATGCGTGGGCTCGTGCCCATTCTGCGTCTTCTCATGTTACTGCTTCCACCTCGCAGTCGCTGCAGAGGACCTTTCTTATTGTCCTTTTTGGTGATTTCCTGATATCGCCTTCTGCTGCTAGCTCATGTAATTAATGAGGTAACTGCTGAGGGATGTGCCAGACCTACGACTGCAGTTAGCGCAGTCCGGTGCAGAGGTTAGTCGATTACTGAGATTAGTCGCTAAGTGCTGGGGCAGCTTCGGCCGATTCCCCGGGGCGAACCTTACTTTAACTTTTGATTTTACTACCTACTGCGCTATAAACACTTTTAAACACTCCAAAACCAGGGTCGTAGTCTGGAGTTGATAAGATAGACCTGTACATAGCGACTATATTTTATAAAATCGTAATTCATTTCATAGATTTTTTTCTTAGCACAGGTACCATGTTGTAAAAGTTCCCATCCTCCTGTTGCTAATCGTCGATATTACAATATAAATTAATAATTGTCAAGTTTACACCCGCGCGCGACGCCGCCTTAGGCGGCGACGCAGCCGCAGTAGTAATAAATATTAATGGTGCCTATTGACTCACAATTTTACTTGCGACTTTATGATAATGCTATTATCATAGCCTGCCCGCCCACGCGTTTGCGGCGGAGCAAATAAATGTACCGAAGTGGTAACCGGATGTCGTGTATGTCTAGAAAGTACCACACATTTCGTAACTCCGCCATCAATATTGCAGAGCGGGACGTGAGGTTGGAGAGCACGTGGACTACCGCCTGGTAGTCCTCGTGCAGCAATACATTGCGGCAAACGAGGTGAGGGAGAAAGGCATGTACCGCGAGACATACCGCTTTCAATTCCTTGTACGTCATGAGATATTGGCGGTCGTCCTCGTGCCAAATTCCGCGCGCCTCCTTGTGTGCGTTCAACACCGCCGCACCCCAGCCGTATTCGCTGCAGTCAATGTGCGGGTGGCAGGATTCCACGGGCCGCAAAATGGGGGCGCCACCGCGCCGAGTCGGCACATCGCGCCACCACTCTAGGTCGCGTATTAACCGGCGCGTCTGGTTCACGTCCCCGCCCCACGCCGAGCAGGAACCTAGTAGGACGTTGTGCGCCTCCCGGAGGTAGAAACGCGCCGGCGAGCTAGCCATGTACATAAATCGGCCCTTTCCCATTAGTCCGGCGAGCAGGCGCGCATGCACTCGACGGCGGCGGCGGACAGCGCGGCGGAGCAGGTCGCGGGCGAGCGCGGGCATCCAACGGAGCTTGTCAGGCGGGGCAAAGAAGCGCATCTCGGCCAGGTCGATCTCCAGCCCCATGTGTTGGAGACGCTAGGTAGGCTGGGGGTGGGCCTTGTTGAGGTGGCGGCCGAGGCCCAGGCGCCCCCACATGCGGTCCACCATTGCGAGTAGACGCATCGCCATCTCGCGGGACGGGGCTAGGAAGAGGACTAATCGTGGCGCTACTCATCACGCTATTCTCTAGTACTCAGTGCAAGACATCGCTGCCGCACACATGCCTCCAGCCTGAAATAAAGTACTGCGGCGCTTATTAACGTTAAGCGGGGGTTAAGCTTGCTACATACATGCGCTTACTCGAGCTTACTATGTGGTAAGCGCGGGTACGCGGACCACGTTTCGACGAGTGCGAGTCAGAGGCATTACACAGCCCACCTCGCGAAGAGACACCGGACTTGGTCGTCTCCACTCGCATCCGCACCCAACCAACCCGCCCGGTTATCGCTAGAGGCATGACCACCGGGGGCGGCCCACAATCCGCCCAAAGCCACGGCCCCGGTCCCCGGGAGAGACGCGTGGCGCACAAACACACCTCCCCCCCGCCCGGTCAACTCTAGTTCTGCCCTCCCCCCACTCCGGAAGCTCCCCGCGGGCCACACCCCGCCTCCCGGAAGACCTCACCGCCAGAGACACCTCCCCATACGCTGTCCGCCGCACGCGCCTCGTCCAAGAAACGGTCGACCGAATGGACCGCATTCCCCCCCGCATACGCATCCGCATCGCTAAAAGAATTGCCTCCCTGCTCAGCACGGGCGGCCCGCTCCACTCCCTCACTCCATCTCCCTCAGCCGCTCTCCCCAGTGATGACGAGCGGATGACCGACGAAGAACAAGACTCAGGCGCCGAGCTCGACGACTTGGTCAAAGAAGAAGACTACATGGACGCAGACGGAGAAGGCCTCCGAGCCCCCCTTGCCCACGAAAAAATCCCCATGCGCCCCAACGAAGCGCCAATCGCAACCTCCGCTGGCCTCGCGCCATCTATCATATTCCCCCAAATCACAATCACCACTACCATAGGCTTGAGACGGCACCTCTATTGGTGGCGGAGACCCATGTACGGGGCGCGGGGCAGGGCGGGATGCCTCGGCTACCTCAGTCCGCCCGCGCTTCCTCTGCGGGACATACCCCACCAATGAGAATGGACGGCAACACGGCGCCGCCCTCGCTAGACGCCTACCCGATCAACAAGTCGAAGCAAGGTGCACATAGAGGCCAAACACTTAGAGGATACCTAGGGCTTTGTAATGAACTGGGCGCGGAAGACGGAGATGCCGCGAAGTCAGAGACAACAAACATGAGGGGCGGCCCAAGGCTGCGACGGAAGGAGGCGGGGACGGACAAGAAAGAGGCTGGCCGGTAGCCTGAGCTGTAATACACACATGTGTCCCTACTATCTATGGTTAGAGATGGCAGGCCCTAAGAGCAACTCAGCCTAGGCGGTGGAGAGCAGCATATTAGCATGTTGTAATCAATTTCAACTTCAATTTCTGGGCTGCCCCTCGCAGCCCCATGCACGCAACTGGTCGGCGCCTACCGACCACCGTTGTGTGCGGCCTCCGGGACCCCACGCAGAGATCTGGCGCCTTATCGTGCCGATACTACGCGCGGCTAGCTAGTCGGCCTCGCCAAAGCCGCCGTTGCACCGTGTTCTCGGGTCGCTTCCGCAGTCGGGGCACGGAGCTGGTCAGCGACATCATCGGGCCGCTACTGCATCCTAAGCTCCGGCAGCTTTCGCGGCTTGCTTGGGCAAAAAGTTGGTCGGCGACATCATCGGGCCGCCGCTGCACACTGTGCCCCCAGTCGCTTCCGCGGCCCAGTCACGCAGCTAGTCGGTGTCAACCGGTCGCCACTGCTCCACGTGCCACGGTCGCTTCCATAGACGCAGTTAGTCCGCGCCAACTACGGGCTGCCGCCGCACTATGTGCCACGGTGTCTTTCGCAGCCCGGACACGCAGCTTGTCGGCACCATTAGGCCGCCGCTGCACCCTGTCCCCGAGCCGCTTTCGCAACCCGGGCGCGCACTGGATCCGCGCCAACGGGCCCTCACTGCACCGTAGTGTGCCCCGGCTGCTTTCGCAGTCCGAGTACGCAGCCGGTGGGCGCCATCATGCCACCACTGCACTATGTGCCTCGGTTGCTTCCGAGGGCCGGACACGCGCGCAGCCGGTCGGCGCCAACGGGCCACCGCGGCACGTTGTTCCTCGGTCGCCTCCGCAGCACGGGCACGCGGCGGGTCGGCGCCATTATCGCGCCGCCACTGCACCCTGTGCCCGCCCGGTCCCTTCCGCATCCCGGGCACGCAGCTGTTCGGCGCCACCAGGCCGCCGCCGCACGTTGTGCACCGGCCACTTACGCGGTGCAGGCGGCACACACCTTGTCGGCGCCGAAGGGCCGTCGCTGCACGTTTTGCCCCGGTCGCTTTTGCAGCCCGGGTACGCACCTGGTCGGCGCCAATGGGCCACCGTTGCACATTGTGCCTCGGTTGCTTTCGCAGCTCGGGCACGAAGCCGGTCGGCGCCATCAGGCCGCCACTGTACATGTGCCCGCCCCGGTTGCTTTCGCGGCCCGTGCATTCAGGTGCTCGGCGCCATCGGGCCGCCGTTGCACATTGTGCTTCGGTCGCTTTCACAGTCCGGGCACGCAACTGGTCGGCGTCAACGGGCCGCCGCCGCACGCTTGGCTCGTCGGGCTGCCCCAGCTACATCCCCATCACCCTGCGCGGAGCTGGCTACCGACTACATCGTCCGATTCCCCCACCCGCCCTTCACGCGCCCCGCCGTGCGACGGTTGCCAGCCGTTTTTCTTAGGGGCGGTCGCTGCTCTCCCGTCCGGCCTCCGCCCTACTGCCGACGCCCAAGATTTGTCCGGCAATGTAGTGCATGCGCCATGATCCCTCAACTACTAGCAGTAGTTGGGGTTTCCTCTTCCCTTGGATACTTACCAGGCGCGGTACAGCACCAATACCGTGCTAGTAAGTCCACGTGGCGTGCCCGTACCGCTCGAGGAGCTGCATCAACCCAGCAGCCCTCAGCAGCAATTTCATCGTCCGGTGGAAGTTGCCGTACGCTCGTACGGTACCACTGATGACCCCGCGCGCGGTCCCCGCCGACGCAGCCATCCCGGGTAGCGATGCTCCCGCATGCTGCTTCGTCGTGAGCTGAAAAGCACCAGGGGGCTAAGTTGTCTGTCGCCATCTTCCTCTGTCGCGGTGCACCCAACATGAGGTCGCGTCGCGACAGCCACACCCACCCTCCCTTCACTTCGCTCATTTTCGCTGGTCTGCCTCACGCTTTCCGGCCCCTCCCAAAAGCTTGTAATAGTGCCAAATAATCTTTTCGGCAATGTGCCTGCGCCCCCACACCGCCTCCCTTGGAAGTCCTTGCGATCTCGGGTACAGGGAAGTCCTTGCGATACGGGTACCTCTGTACCTGTATCGGCCGGTACCTGTACCGTACGCTTTCCCTTTAACCAAACCCAGTAAAAAATGTGGTGCTGGCGCAGCACGACGACACGCCCGGGTTGCCATGACGAGAGAGCACACCATCAGACCGTGGCATGAGACGCCCTGCTGCGCCTGTCGCCCATCGGGACCCGACAGGAATACCAGCCATCGCCGCAGCACTGTCGCACTTTCCCACCCTGTGCCGTCCCCTCTATGCACTCTTCGTTTCGTTGTTTCGTCCATCCACTCCATCGGCCAAACCCCCTCGCTACTCCTTAAGCAGGCACTCTGGTGCTGCCTTCGCGAGTTGCCGCCATTGCAAGTTCGCCGCTAGCGCCGCCTCTCGTGGATGGAGACGTGTACCGCCTCCCGCGCTGCTTTGCGCCAGCCCCGCTCCGCAGCCGCACGCCCGGCAGTCTCATCGAGGCCGGCCAGCCACTTACCTCACCATTCCGGCTTCGGGGTCGCCGTAAGGATAGGCCGTCGACAGCTTGACGCCACCCGCGCCGTTATCACCCAGCGCGAGAGTAGTATGGCGGCGGGTAAAAGCCGGCTGGGCGAGGAGTTGCCCTACTGCCGCGACTGCGTCTACCTGGATTACAACGCAACGACTCCCATCTTCCCAGAGGTATGGGTACGCATAGCGGTGTCAGGCTGTGTGACGTGTCCGCAGGCATCCAGGACGCCTATTCATACCTGGTAGGAGCGAAAGGCCATATCACTGTTGCCCAGTCAATTCTGACCGCGGTTGCGCCTCCCGTGCAGGTTGCGGAGGAGATGCAGCCTTTCCTCTATGAAGCCTTCGGGTACTGCCACGCAACCACTTATGTTGCTCACGCCCTGCGAATGCATGATATGGTCGCGATCAAGCCAGAGGAACATGAAATCCGCCATGGCGCCCTCTGACTCGTTTTCCTGTCCTTGCCTGCTGCAGAAATCCGTCCAGCGTGCACGCGTACGGGAAGAAGGCAAGTCTCCTGTAGTTTTTGATGTGGGGTTAACACGCAGTTGATGCTAGTGGCATCACGCTTTACACCCCAGCTTGTAGCGGTTGGTCCTGCAGGTCATCGGCGCTTGAGGGCTGCTTTTGTGTGTGTCTGTTGATCAGTGCAAGGATGCGGTGGATCTGGCAAGGCAGCGCGTGGCCACTGCCGTGGGGGCTTCCAGCCCGGATGAGGTGAGCTTGCATTCACCTTTGGTCGGCAGGCTGTGCAGAACATGCCACCATGGCAGCGAATTAGTGCCCGCCTGGTGTGCCACGGCGCAGATATACTTCACATCGTGCGGCACAGAGAGCGACAACTGGGCGATTCTCAGCGCGATAGGCAACAGCGATGCGGAAGTCCCGCACGTGGTCACAACAAACATTGAACACCCGGCCATCTCGGAAATGCTGCGCTCGCTGGAGCGGCAGGTTGCCCCCCAGTCTCCTCCCCCTGTCCAGTGCCTGGCGTGGCAGCCAGAGCAGCGCCTCGTCCACTGTTGGCCTTAGCCCCGCACAAGCATCCAGAGATGCTGATCTACCCGCCCGCTGGTTGCGCATGTTTAGGGAAAGATCACTTTCACAGCGGTGGGCGTGTCCCACGAAGGCATCGTGAGCGTCGACGACATCGAGGCGGCTCTTCGCCCCGAGACGTGCTTGATAACAATTATGCACGGCAACAACGAGATAGGGGCGCTACAACCCATCAAGGAAATCGCGCAGAGGGTAGATGGGATGGACATCCTGGTGCACACTGACGCGGCGCAGAGCCTGGGCAAGGTAGCTTCAGCTTGAACCCCCTAGCTCTCCGTATGATCACGAGGCTGGTTCCCCTGTTTGAGCTGGCCACATGCATGATCTCTGCGTGCTCTGCCTGCAGGTCAAGGTGGATGTGCAGGACATGGGCGTTGACATGGCGACGTTTGTCGGGCACAAGATTGGAGCCCCAAAGGTGCAACCCGATGCCGTGAGACTGACGCTTGCTGCCTGCATCAGAGAAGCCCGCGTCCGTCCGCCTGCCTCACTCCCTGCGGGTGCCGCACTGCAGGGGGTGGGAGCCTTATACGTCAGGAGCGGGGTGAAGCTGCCACCCCTGCTCTTGGGCGGAGCGCAGGTTGGCACCGGACCGTCTGGCTGATAATGTCATGAGTCAGCTGCCCGTGGATGGTGATATTGACACTTAGCGCGATTAACGGCTTGTCATCCCCTTGGGGCTGTCTACTCGGGAACTTGCAGGAGAGGGGGATGCGCGCCGGCACAGAGAGCGTGCTTCTGCTGAGCGGCTTTGGCAAGGCAGCAGACATGCTGGTCAGCGATGGCGAGGCCTTGTTCGAGCACCAGCGGGAGATGCGCGCCTACTTGAGGGCATGCCTGGAGCAGACGCTCCCGGCGGTACGGCCGTGCGCCGGCATGACTTCCTACCATCCACGCTGTCCGCGACCAGCCAAAGCAGGGCGCTGATCCGCACACTCGCGCATGCGCAGGATCGCCTTCGGTTCAACGGCCCCACCTGCGACACCAAGCGGACCGCCAACACCCTCAACGTGAGCATAAAGGGTGTGAATGCCTCGCTGCTGTTGCTGGAGCTGAAGGTGTGGGCCATCCTTCTTCGCTACATACCCCTCGTCAGGGGCTGCCCGGACGCTGCACTGGTGCAAACATCTGATATGGCATGCTTCGCAAGGGTCCGATGCTAACGCGCCCTTTCATTCGACTGCCGCTTCTTCAGGACACCGTCGCCGCCTCAGCGGGTGCTGCCTGCAAGCGAGGACAGGGAGCTATGCTTTCCGACACACTGAAGGCCATCGATGTAAGATAAGGTTCCATTGGCTAGATCAATCAACACACCGCTTTTCATGTGCCATTCTGCTGGGCTAGGTTCGCATGACAATAACAGAATGAGTGTGTCTGTGGTTTGAGTCGGATCAACCCCCCCCCCCCCCCCCCCCCCCCTCCCCCCCCAAGCCTCTGTGGGGCATTCTTGAGCGAAAGCCGTGTGATGTCCTGCCGCAGGTGCCGGCTGAGTATGCACTCGGGACGATCCGCCTCTCCGTGGGGCGGCACACCTCCAAGGCTGAGATCGACCGCGCGGTGCAGCACATCCTTGCAGCGTGCGAGTCGCAGGGCGTTCACAGCACCAGCATGCCCAGGTTGAGTGTCGACTGACGGCTGGATGGCGGAGGCCTCCGCGCTCATGAGCGTTTGTGTTGTGCCCGTGGGTTAGCCTGATAACCGCGCGCGCCAAATGGCACAGCGGCGCGACCTATTAAAGCGCGACAGTGATGTAGCCGGTGCATCAAGATTAAGCAGCTTTAAGGATGTAATACATAGCTTGCATATTCATTCAGCACATAGTATGGCAATGCATTTTGATGCACAGGGGAGGGATAGGTAGATGATGAGGAGAGGCTGCGGGAAACGCGGCAGACATTACAGGGTCCAGGTCATGCGGCGACATTCAGCAACTAGCGTGGAATCCATCGGCTAGTGTCATTGCGGGCTGCAGCAGATGCGCTCTTGTGTGCACCGAGCTGGGGCTGCTGGCAGCTCGCCGGCCCCTCTTCCTGGCTGACATGCCAACTGTGAAGCGCTCCCCTCATGCGCTCTTGAACGATCCGATCAGCTGTGGCGAGGCAGGACAACACACCGTGCATGTGAGCCTTCTGAATGGCCCGTTCCAAGTGTGCATGTTGCCGCTTGGAATGGCCCTCAGAAAGACAGCCTCGCCCCCCTGCCCAGCCTAGCTGGGGCAACCAAGCAAGTCCCCGACGGCGGCTAGGCGCGTACCGTCTTCACAGCAGGGGCCTGCGGGATGTCTGCGGTGTAGTAGCCCAGCTGCTTGCGGATAGGAGGGATCGTGAGCGGCATGAGCAACCCTGTGCGCGAGTGGCACAAGCAAGGCACACCATCAGCACTGGAATGGGACGCCCTGGGGCGCAGCACCAGACCTCGGCCAGCCTGAACCCAGGAAAAGGAGCGGTGCATAGCAGGGCACCCGCTTAGGGTTTCGACCCAGGAGGCGGGGCTGCCGGCAGAGCTGAGTCCACGCGTAGTCAGACGCCCCCAAGTGACGCCCACGCGCAGCAGGTCGCAGACCCGGGGGCAAGCTCCCCGCAGAGCGCACACTTATTCCCCCAGCGGCGCTCACCCAGACAGCCGAGGCCGATGCTCCACACCAGCACGGGCTCAGTCGCCGCCAACGTGCGGAACCACCCCATCCCGGCTACGCTGCTGCTTGCCTGGCTGCGGGGCTGCAAAGGCTGGGGATCCCAGCCGGTATACTGCAGGCGCTGGTGTGGAAGTGCGGATCAACTGCGCAGGTGAAGAGCGTGGCGGCAGGTCGCAAGCTTGGGACGTGCGCGGGTAGGTCGGGTAGGCGGCAGGGCGGTGAGCTGCTGCGCGCAGCGGGCTTGCTCTGTATCCTCGTCCCGCCATCAGTGCGCAGTCGTCGAGGCACAGCCGAACGTCAGCGCTGAAAGAGCGGCCTTCACACGATTATTTCACGAACATCGCGACTATTAGTTGTACGTACATCCGCTGCTTTCACCTTGTTTCGCCGCGCCTATCTACAGATTATTGCTAGTCGTTACTCGTATCAGATTAAGAATGCCAAGACAAATTGCAATAATTTAATACTATACCAGTACCTGGACGTGTCAAATCGTATTTATATCGCGAGAAAATCATAAAATGATGCTGCCCGTACCTACACGTAAGTTATCGACTATAATTGGTTTATTGAAAGTCAATAATGTTTGAAATCCTCGATTTTATATCGGCAATTCAGAATGCGTTACTGCTGCGGTCAAACCTCATACTTATATAGTGTGAGGAGATATATTCCACGAGATATAGGGCTTTACGATACACTCTCGCAGTGTGTCATCCGCGGATCCTCCGCCGCGCTGCTTTTCATGGAGCGCGGCTAGCTACGACGAAAAGATAGAGATTAAATAATATATATAATAATATCCATATATATATAGTCGCTATATATTGATGATCTCTTCGTCATCATCAGCATATGAATTGGTTATATTACATGAGCTAGCAGCAGAAGGCGATATCAGCAAATGAATTACTCTATAGCGAGAGTCAGACGCAGCAGCATCAGAATCGCTGCTCTCGCTCCGCATGATCCTTAAATATGCGCTGCGCTGCTGCCTGCTGGCGCCCGGCGGCTCGTTTTTGGTTTTTTCGTCCCCGAGACAGGACTGGCACCAGTGAAACCCTTATTGCAGCGTCTCTACGACGGCCGTTTAGGCAGAAATCCAGTTACGGAAATCCCTGGGTAGGCGACGCTCCGTTATAGTCATTAAGCAAATTGCGGAAGCATTCCGCAAGACTAATTGAAGGCCAGTGATAGAATTTCCAGCACTGCTGTTAATTATTGGATCACTGGCGGCTCGTTATTCGGCCCGAGCGAAATCTCCTGCTGATGCGCGCGCTGCGCGTGCACGGCGCGGGGGACGACGCGCCGGCGGCGGCGGCGCCAGCACTATGAGTGCTCGGGCGGCTTCGGCCAATGTCCCGGGGCGAACTTTACTTTACTTTTACTATGAGTGCTCGTACCCGAGTACGGGACTTGTACCGTACATGTACCTGTACCTGTACCTGTACCGTACCACCCTGCGCTCCATCGTTCTATATATACATCTTTTTGGTTACAGGGAGAGCGTCCAGAGAATGCACGCAAAGTATCGTTCCATATATCGTTCTATCAACAGCAGTGGTCCGCGTCACCGGCGGTGCCTCCCCTTCAGATCACCGGTTGCCGGGTCCCCAACAGCGCGCACAGGCCTTGGTGACACCGCGGACATCGCCGGCGTGTGGGCGGCTGACAGGCGAGGTGAGCTGCAGCGGTGGGGGGCGCGCGTGGCGATAGCACCCGATAGGGCAGCAGAGCGACCGCCGCCAACCCCCCCCCCCCCCCCCCCCCCCCCCTGTCATCCTCATCGTACCCGCGATCGCCGACTGTTAGTTTAGGCGCGACACGCCAGCTCGCTGACAGGCCGGCTTGTTCACAGCATAATGGCCCCCAAAAAGGGGGATGCCAAGGCGGCGAAAGACGCAAAGAAGGCGCAGGCGGAGAAGAAGCAGAAGGTGCGGCCCACCGCCTCACCCGCCGCCTCCCTCGCCGTCCCCACGCAGGCTCTCCCCGCTGACGCTGCGTACGGCGGCGGGTGCTGTGCTGATGGCAGTGCCGCTGCAGCTGGCGCTGTGGTCAGTGCTGGCTGGCTGGGATGGCTGTCGGACACTGCAGTGCCTAGCTGTGTGGGGTGCTGAGGGAGGGGTGGCATAGGTGACCCGGGCCGCGTGACGGGCGGTGAAAGCCTGGCAGCTGAGCCGGTGGGGGCTGCCTGGCATTTGTGTTGAATCGGCAGAATGCGGAAGACAAGACGTTTGGCCTGAAGAATAAGAACAGGAGCAAGGTGGTGCAGCAGTACGACCCCGCCCCCATCCTACACCCACCACTGCGCCCGCACGCGGTGCTCTCATAGCGACTCACCGCCCTACCTGCTGGCTGCAGGTATGTGAAGACGGTGAAGTCGGGCGTGGACGCCAAGAGCCAAAAGGAGAAGCGGCTGGAGGCGGAGACTGACCCCACCATCGCACGCAAGGCAACCTCCCTACCCCCCTTCCCCCCTCCCTCCAAACACTCTAACCCACCCCATCCCCCACCCGCATCGCCTCCACCCTTCCTGCTTCCGTCCTGCTCGCTCTGCCGCCTTGTCCGTGTGGTTCCGCGCTGAGCCTCCGCTGCGGCTTCCTCACCGTGGCGCAGCTGCGCAAGGAGGCGGAGGAGCGGAAGAAGGCGGAGCTGAACATGCTGTTCCAGGAGGCCATCAAGCAGCCCCCGGTCCCGCCGGGTGCGTGCCCCCCCCCCCCCCCCCTCCACAGTCTCCTGCTTTCCTTCCCAGCCACGATGCTGACCGTGCACCGCGCCTCCTGCAGGCGTGGACCCCAAGTCCATCATGTGCGAGTTCCACAAGAAGGGCAAGTGCACCAAGGTGCGCCCCTCCCCCCTCCCCCGGGCTTGACTGACCAGTGTGAAAGAGAGGCTCGGGCGAGGTGGTACAGGGGAGTCAGCGGGGGCTGACGCGGCGGGGCGTTGCTGCCGCCCTCCGGCGCAGGGCTTCAAGTGCAAGTTCAGCCACAACTCGGCGGTGGAGCGCAAGGGCGCCAAGGCGGCCATCTACAGGTGCGTGAACCCGGCCCGCGGAGGGTGTGCCCGGCGGTGTAGGCAGTGAGGGCGCAGGAAGGGGGGCAGGGGCGGCACTAGGGATGTGTGTGTGTGTGGGGGGGGGGGGGGGGGGGGCTCTACGCATATGCTGAGCGTATGGGACAAACACTCCGCGTAACGGGCAGGGCCGGCCTGGGTGGGGCTCAGTGGTTAAATTCAAAGCCGGTAGATACAGGTGCCCGTACACCTGGAAGAACCCGGACTTTCCCAGTGGAATACACCCACACTTCAAGTTTGCTCCCTACCAATGTCCCCCCCCCCCCCCCCCCCTTCTCCTTGCTAAGAGGGGAAACCTGGGCCTGTATGACATCCATCGTCAGAATGGATGCACCACAACGCACTGCACCCCCACTACGATGTGCTGCTGCACACCCAGTATCCATGGTGCCGTAAGTCTCGAATCCGGGTGTAAATGCGGCCGCCGGGTGCCTGTGCGCGCCGGGTGCTCTTGTTCCCTCGCTGGCACCCGTCCTCCCCGATTTGTGAACGCTGTTTGGGGGGATTTCAGACTGCAGAAACGGCACATCTGGCGCCCGGCGGCGCGGACGTGCACAGGCATACAAGGCACTGCCATGTGCATATGAGAGCCCTTAGTAGTAAGTTCAGCCTCACACTTGAGCTGGCATGCAACCTTGAGAACATCCGCCACAGCTCCGCTATAGGTTCGTCTACATTTGACCTCTGGCAGGCGGGGCAGGCTCATTGGTCGCAGTGTTCTTATCACCGGACCGGCAGCCGCACAGGGTGAGGCGCGGTAGTTTCGTCTACATCCGGCCGGGGGCGGTCAGGCGGGATCCTGGTCACAGTGATCCTCCCACCACGCCGCCATCCGCATACCCGCTAGCGCTGCCATCAAAGCCGGCCGGGTGCGGTTCGGGTGGCGCGTCTCCCACCGCACCCGCGGACGCCGGACGCCCCTCGGCTCGCCCCCCACCGCGCCGCGCCGTGCCGGGCTCCAAGGTGACAGGGGGCGCAGAGCTAGGGACCGGATTTCTGAGCTGCCGGCCAGCTGGGACCCGGCCGGGTGTGCTGATCCCGGTGGGGTTCAAGGCTCGCTGGCATTCCTAGCGTGGCCGCGTGCACCCCCCCCCCCCCTTCCCCCCCCCCGCCGCCTTCATCTGGTTGCGGTGGCCCGGACCGGTTGCTGCCATGGTGCGTTGTGGGTGCGGCGGCCCTGGTGGCGGCAGAGAGGTGCAGCAGAGGCTGCCGGGCGGTGGGTGCGCGGGGTTGCTGAGCTGTGTGTGTGTGTGTGTGTGTGTGTGTGTGTGTGTGTGTGTGTGTGTGTGTGTGTGTGTGTGTGTGTGTGTGTGTGTGTGTGTGCGTGTGCCGGCGGTGGGATCGCAGCGCGGAGGAGGAGAAGGACGACGGCATGGAGGACTGGGACCAGGAGCAGCTGGAGAGGGCGGTCGCGCAGAAGCACGCGGGCGAGAAGAGCAACGCGACCAAGATCGTCTGCAAGTTTTTCATCGAGGCCATCGAGAAGAAGCAGTACGGCTGGTTCTGGGTGTGCCCCAACGGCGGCAAGAACTGCCAGTACAAGCACGCGCTGCCGCCGGGCTACGTGCTGAAGAGCCAGATGAAGCAGCTGATGGAGGAGGAGCTGGCCAACAAGAAGAGCATCGAGGAGGAGATCGAGGAGGAGCGGCAGAAGGTGGACGCGGCGACGCCGCTCACGGAGGAAGTCTTCCGGCAGTGGCGGGAGAAGAAGATGGAGGAGCGGCGCGAGCGGGAGGAGAAGGCCAAGGCGGAGCGCATCAAGGGCGGCCGCTACACCGGCCGGGAGATCTTTGCGATGGAGGGCTTTGAGGCGGTGGACGACAACAGGCGCGCCCCCCTCCCCCCCCCCCCCCCCCAACCACACACACACATCAACCACCACCACCATCACCACTACCACCATCCCCGGCGCAGATCCAAGTCACTGGGTAACCTGTCTGGCACAGCTCCCCCCACTGCGAGCTTCACGTACAGCTGCCTCGACCTTCCACAAATGAACACAGCAGCATTCGGTCTGGTCTGCTGCATGAACCTGCGTTGGACGGCGGCGTTTTGCTGTGTTAGCAGCCGCCAGGGCACCGGCGCTACAGCCGCCGGTGCGTTGTCAGTGTGCTGTCGCTTGCGGCTCGAACCTTTGTTGCCGGTGGAAACAACTGTGAGTGTTTGAGGACACACAGTGAGGCGGCCTTCAGAGTGAATCGACCTGGCACGCGGTCCAGCACTGTCCCCCCCCCCCCCCCCCCCCCCGGGACTGGTTGGCAGGTGTGTGATAAACTAGGCTGGCTTTGCATCGCCGGGGTGAGCGACAGGCCGTACCGGTGTAACAGTCCGGACGAGCACAGGGTGACACACGTACCGGTATCATGTGGGAGGCTCGCCGGGGTCGTGAACGAGTTCAGCGCCATGTTATCTCGGCAACCCCGCTAGCGCTCGCAGGCGCGGTCTTGTCGCCGTAATGGCTCCCAAATGGGCGCGACATGCTCCACGGCACGGCCGGACGCGCAGTGTCGTTGCGGCATCCGATGTGCCGGCAGTGCGTCATGGGGTTCGGGTGCCGACACGGCGATATCCGCACGGCGACAAGCGCACCCGTACCTGCTGCTCTCAGCGCTCGGCGATATCAAAATGGTCGTGAATGGCGTACCGGTGGTTCCATACCTGCATTATGATTGACCAGATTATGCGTGCCGTAAAAGGGCAGGGCAGAGCATTCGAACACGTCAACGAGGTCAACTGTTTTCGTGGGATGTGTGTCACCGAATGAGCCGTCCACCTGGGGAGATGGCCCTGCTCCCCCGCTGACGCCCGCCCACCCCGCAGCGCGTCGGCCACCTTTGAGCGGGAGGATCGCCGCGAGGAGGACGAATCCATCAGGTGAGGTGTCAGACGGGGCGGTTGGGGCGGTTGGAGAGGGGGGGGGGGGGGGGGGGGTAAAATGACTGGCCGTCCTCGCCCGCCTTGCTGCAGGGAGATGGACCGCAAGGCCAAGGAAGCGCAGGAGAAGGCGCGCGCCGCGGAGGGCGTCCCCGAAGGCGGAGTCGCCGCGGAGGGCCCCACCATCCGGCAGCCAAAGGCGCCGTCCGCGGCCGCACCCGATGCCGCGGCCGGCAACTCTGCGGAGGCGGGCCCCTCCGCGCCGATCAAGCTGACCAAGGAGGAGGAGGAGCTCTTCCTCGGTGCGATCCCCCCCCCCCCCCCCCCTCCACACACACAGACACACCATGCACCCCCCCCCCCCCCCTGCCCCCCTTGCTGTCCCCTCTTTCAGACCTCGTACGCTGCCGCCCTGGCCCCACGGCCATCACGCTGACG
Source organism: Tetraselmis striata (assembly GCA_006384855.1). Classification (NCBI taxonomy): domain Eukaryota; kingdom Viridiplantae; phylum Chlorophyta; class Chlorodendrophyceae; order Chlorodendrales; family Chlorodendraceae; genus Tetraselmis; species Tetraselmis striata. Next base: position 185,179 of record VCJN01003119.1, read on the forward strand.
ATACGCGCCCCCCCCCCCCCCCCCCCCCGCCGTCTGCTTGACCCGGCCAGACGACGACGATGATGACCTGGACGAGGACGAGCTGGCCGCCATTGAGGACGGCATCAAGGCAACCACCGTCAAGGACTAGCCCCCTCACCCCCCTCGCCTTGACCGTCTTAACGTTCCCACCCACCTCGCGTCGCCCGCCAAGGCGGCCGAGCCAGCGTCGGTACCAGACGATGCCTCGACCTAGGGCAGCGGAAGTCGAGCCGAGCCCGAGCCCGCCCGAGCGGAGGCGGGGGGCAGTCACGTCGGGCGCGCCGCGCTGCGCTATGCTGCCCGGTGGCCCCCGCCTCCGCCGCGGCGTAGAATGGATGAGCACCCTTAGCTTTGCAACGTGCAAAACTGCTGCAAAAAGGCTTACACATAACTGACTATGTTGCCACTTGCGGCCGGCTCTGCTCTCGCCGCATGCGCACCTGAGGATGTCGAGTACCCGCAGCGGCGCGGGCGCCTATTTTGTCTGCATATTGCTCACCCGCCGCCATTCAGTGTACGCATCGGCAGAGGCTTGCGGATCCCGTCACTTGAAAGGCACCGTACCCGCTCTCGGGCACGGTGCAGCGGTGCCGGGGTAGCAGCGTACCGAGCGATATCGTATAGCAGCGTACCCAGCGATATTGTATAGCAGCGTACCCAGCGATATCGGCTCGATGCCGGCGCCAACGCGTCGGCGCCGATGTGGGCTGTCGAGCTTCGCGCCGCTCATACCCGTGTCGTTGACGAGTGTGGAGACGCGGTGCTCGAAGATCTAGCGGGGCCGTTGGCCTCTGCCCTAAAGTTGCTCCCCTCCAAGCGCTCCCACGTTGCCCGTGCCGGCTGCTCGGCCGCCGGGGCTGAGCCGGCGTATGCAATGCGCTCGGCGGCCGACCTCCAAGCTATGCCGCATTACTCGGACTTCCCCTTGCACTCCATGCGGAAAGTACAGGAAACCCTGAGCCACCACATTCACACGGTCCGTTTCGCAAAGCTTGCTGCGCGTATGCCTACAAGCGGCCCTGACAGCAACCGCTTCCGAGGCCGCCTCTTACGCGCTGCGACAGCGTTCCTGGTGACTGATTCTCCAAGTGAGGGTCGCCTTGGTGAAGTCCGTGAGCGTTCCCCTGAGTACTACGATTCCATGTTCCGCGTTGCCGCTTGCCGCCCATTTGGCCTTCCGGCGGCTTCTGTCCTCTCCCTTGGCGAGCCATGCTCTTGTGCTTCTTGCTCCTTCTCGGTACAAGGTATGCTGGCCCGTTTTGAGGATGCTGGCGTGGAGTTCACTCCTTCAACTTGGGCGGTCGCATACGCTGATCACGTGGCACGTTGCTCTGGGGGCGACTCCAATCACGCCGCACACGAGTGGGGGGCACATGGCCTTTCCGACATTTGCCACGACGTGAAGTCCGCGCTGGGCGTGGGTGTCCAGATCCTCACAGACCCGTCGGTGCTTGTTTCTCTCCCGAAGGGCAGCGCCGGCCGGCCGGCCGATGTTTGGCTTTTTGGGTATGGCGGTATCCGCGGAAACACGGTTGCTGTCGATACCACCATTGCCCCTATCCTCGGCGTGTCAAGCCCGGATCCAACGATTGCTTTGCGGGCTGCAGAGCGCCACAAAATCCATAAGTATGACGAGGGTGTCCGAAACGCCGCCGGCATGCTTCGCTTTGTTCCTTTCGCCGTTTCCGAGTTTGGCTCGCTGGCCCCGCACGCCGAGGCTTTCTTGGTGGAGCTCGCGAAAGCTAGCCACACACACACTGGCCAAAAAATCGGCCAGCTCTTGTCTGCGTGGCGCCGCCGTTTCTCCTTGCTCATCAACATGGCACATGCAGACAACGTTCTTGGCGGGGTCGCGGCCGCTCGCGCGGCACGTGATGGTGCTCCTGCGCCTGTGTCGCGTCGCTCGTCGGCGTGTGTTGCTATGACCCGGGTCATTGGATGCAAGCGTCCTCGCCGCGGATGATAGCCTACCCCGGGGCGGGGGTCCCTTTGGTTCCTGGCAGCTAAGTGACTCCCTTGGCTCCTTCTTGGTTCTTGGCTCCCTGTCCTCCTGCTCGACCTTGGTTTCAGGGTGATGTCTCTCTTTTGCTGGCAACCATTCATAGTTGCTGTTAGTTCTGTTTGTAGTGCGCTTTTGTGAAAGCCCTCATGTAATAATATCGTACAGCAGCCCACCCACCGATACCCTATATAGCAGCGTCCCCAGCGATATCGTATAGCAGCCATGTATAGCACCGGGGCTGCTATACGATATCGCTCGTACAATGTGCCCAGGGCAGGGGTGGCAGCATGTACGTAGCCAAGTGAAGTCCTCGGGACCTCGGCCGAAGCCGCCCCAGGCCAGCACTTGACCTCGTGCGCCAGCTGGAGTCGCAGGTCTGGCATATGGTCGCTAGCCCTCAGGGGGGTATGAGACCATTCCCTCATTCGAACCCCGAAATGCATCAACCAGCAGGTAGGTATACCCGGGACACGCCGGGCCCTCTGATGAGATGCCGCATAAACAGACAGCGACGACATTCCAGGCGGAATTTCAGGTCACAAACCTTATGCATCACTGATCTCTCGCTCTTGCATCCAGCTTCCGCCAAAAAGAGGCCCGGGAAGTTTGTGGATGGGTGTACTAGATAAGAAAATCGTTCCGACTATCATACATAAATCAAAGGAAATACTAACAATACGAATAATAACATTATTGCATATGTGTATATGCTCACATACACATATGCATATATATGTGCAGGATATGATTTATGTGTATGTGTGCTGCCCGAGCCTGCTCATCCGCAACCACAAACATACCGCCCACAATGCCCATAGTAAAGCTACCCGTGCCTACACTGCTGCTGTCCCTGCCCCGTGGGCGGCGGCGGCAAAGCCGTATTAAACTGTATACATGAATAAGTCGCCCGGTAGTTTTGTTGCCTGGAACCCGCACTACCTCCTGTTGAGGATGTGTGACGGGGCGACCACTAAGGAGCCGCACTGTGCGGTTACAGAGTTGGCCGGGTACCACTGCCCGCCGCGCTGCGATAGCCTGGTGGAAGTCTACAGGCATCAAGTAAACTAGATAGGGCAGAATATTATGGGTGCCGACGCACGTTGAAGAGCATGAATTCTTGATGAAGAAATAGGGGTGCCGGCATAGCATTAAATTCGTAATGTATCTGTGATTATTTCGTCTAAATTTTAGCCAGAAAAAGCATGGCCCATTCAACAAAAATGCGTTCTTCAAAATGCGCCGGCACCGGTAGCGGATTGCCGTGTGTGTGAAAGGATATCAGCCCACCTAAACGCACTACTTGTGATTGACACGGTGCCTTTGGAACCCGGGTGCTGACTCACCTGGCGGAACCCTCAACCTGAAGCCTCGTATCAAGTTCGCATGCAGCCTGCGCATCCGCTACAATTCCTCAATAGTTTCGTCTCGATTCGACTTCTAACACCCAGGTCGGGTTTTCACTCAGTGTGTGCTTATCACCGTGGCGGCACTCGCACACACACCCCCCCCCCCCTTTCCTTTTTCCTGCTACTGCACCTTTGCATCGTTTTCGATCACGCATGCCTGCACGAGCTAATATTTGCTAATATTTACACGCTTAAATACGGATGAGCTTGATTTCGGGCACGATGTCCCGGAGATTGGGGCATGGCCGGCGGCTAGTCATTCCGCGCAAGGAATGCCTCCAGCTCCAACTTCTCCGTGTCCGTCTTCTCCACCACCACCGTCTCCTTCTTCTTGGGCGGCTGGCTGCGGAACATGTCCGGCTTGCCCTTCTTCTTATGCACCGGTGCCTGAGGACAGCGGAGGGATGGGCGAAGGGTGAGGTCCCACGGGTGAGGGCGCGTTCACCAGGCATGCTGCGGGAGGTTCACTGCTGCCATGCCATACCCCGGAACCACGCTTTGGGGTCGCTATATCCTATTGTTTTCGACCCTCCAACTATGGTTACCCGGAAAGACATAAGAATATACACCTCCATTATGTCATACATATCCCAGCTCAAGGTTGAGAAATGATTCATTCTCGCTTAGACGCGCAAACCCAATTTAATGGCACAGTGTACGCCACTTCCCCTTCCTGAGCGGTAGATGGACAGCAGTAGAGCAGATGCACACGCAGGCGAGGTCACCTTTGCCCTCTCCATCGCGGTCTTGAGCCGCGCCTCCCGCTCCACGCGCTGCTCCTCGATCTTCTCCTCGCGCAGCTGCTTGCGCCGCTCCTTCTCGCACGACTTCTCCACCATCTCCACAAAGTCGTCCGGCATCGTCGCCACCACGCGCAGGTACTCCTCCATCTGCGGCGGCACGGCGGTCAGCGACGCGCCCACGTGGCAGGCGGGCGTCGCCGGGTAAGGGCGGCGATGGGCCCCACCTTGTTCTCGATGTTGGTCAGCATGGTGAGGACGCCGACCGAGTTGTCGAGCTCAAAGCCAACAGACCTGCAGGGCGGAGGGGAGGGGGGGGGGGGGGGCAGGAAGGTCACCAGACTTCCCTGAAGAGGTCATTGCATGACTGCCGGCAGACGACAGACGGAATCACTTCTTGAGAGGTCGGCAAGCTGGGCGAGAAGAAGCAAGACATGGCCAGCAGGGGCCGCTCACGAGTAGACGCTGCGCACGCCGTCCACCACCTCCTGGTCGGTGCTGATGCCGCGGTCCTTGCCCTGGTCGTCGCCACCCCCCGCCTTGGAGGTACGCCTATGGTCAGCACAATGCCGCCGCGGGGTCAGCGCCGGCCCGGAAAGAGCGGCATCGGCCGGGAGGGCGGCAGAGGGCGGCCGGAGGGCAGCGCGGCCTGGGCGCGCTCACCGCTGCAGCTCCGCCACCCGGCTGCGCTCCGCGGCGAGCTCCAGGTCCAGGTGGCGCTCCTGCTCCTGCAGCTGGGAGATGCGGCTGTCCAGCCCGAGCGTCGACGTCGCCGACCGCGTCTTCATCTCCTCCAGCAGCTCCTCCGACTCCTGCTCAGCACGCGCACCCTCCCATTGAGCAGGTGGGGGCCACGCAAAGGGCCGCGGCCAGGAGACGGCTTGCAGCGACATCAATGCCCGGCAGCACACTCATTCGCGGCCGGCAGCATGGGCGGCGGCAGTGGGGTGGGTTGGCTTGACCCGGGCGCACCTGGATGTTTTGGATGAGGAACAGGTTCTTACTCTCCAGCTCCCGGTACCTCTCCAGCAGCTCCTGCGGGTGCTTGAAGAAGATCTCCGGGATGTCGTCCTCCTCGTCCTCCTCCTGCTCCGGCGGCCGCGGCGGCTCCTCCAGCGCCTTGGACTCCTCCAGTGCCACCCCCGCGTCCTTTACCTCCTGCTCCGCCCGCTCCGCCGCCTGCTGCGACTGCGCGTTGGCGAAGTCGCGCTTCGCCTGCTGCAGGCGCAGCGCCGCGCTCTTCTTCGTCTCGCGGACTTTCTCCACCTCCGCCTGCAGTGTCACCCCCCGACCGACGCGCCAGTCTCTTATGTATAGGCGGTGAAGGAAGCAACAGCTTCACGCATCTCAGACTTCATGCAAGCACTCCGCCTTATCACAGTTGATTCTCAGAGTTGATGGAGGCTGGTATATATCGGAGGCAAGGCCTGGGCACTATGTGATAATATTGTGTGGCACAGTATGTAATTATGTGGCACAGTATATGTACACACGCGCCCGACGATGCTGCTGTCATATATATATGATGTAGAATTACATATCTTATATATATTATGCCAGTATAAACATGCTACATATCATATAATAAAAAATATATATCATATGCATAGATATATATGATACCTGTGTTAGAAGTATTATTACGTCATAAATGGCACATTACGGCGCGGGTAGTAGTGTAGTAGCACTCGTAGTCGTCGTCCTCTGGCAGGCAGGCAGGCATCGTCCGCAGGCACCCCCGCCCCCAACTCCCCAAGACAGGACTTGGCTACAGTGGAACCCTTGCAGCGTCCTTTGGCGGCCTTTCAACGACCCACTTGCGGTAAGCCCAGTTACGAAAAGCCCTAGGTAGACGTCGTAGTCGAGTACATCTATTGTAGCCGGCCCGCGCCGCCCGGCGCCGCCGACCGCTGCCGACCACGCGGCGGACTCGTCGTCGCGCCTCCACGGGCAGTCATGAGCGTGACCGGATAGTCGGCGCTCGGCGGTCAGCGCTCGGCACTCGTCGGGACTCAGCCCCCGATACCGAGACTGACACCGATCGCACGAGATGCAGCGCTGCGACAGCCTCGCGCACCTCCCAGTCCTCGATGCGGCGCTGGCTGCGCAGGCGGCGCTGCTCCTCCTGCGCGTCGAAAAACTCCTGCGGGGTCAGCCCGTCGATGAACGCCTTGTAGCGCCGGCACTCCTCCAGCTGCTCCTCGAACTTGCTCAGCTCGCTGCGCATTGCCTCGATCTGCAAGTGCAAGTGCTTGATCTCCTGGATCTTGTCGATCTTGGCTTTGGATTCGGCGTCGGCACGCTTCACGGCCTCTTGCACCTGCGAAAGCAACGCGGCGACGCGAACGACGGCACAATTGATCATGCGTGTGTGGTGGTTCTGAGACAACCCAACACCACGCGATCGCCCTGCTGCTGTGCGCACGGCTGCTGCCGAGGAGCTCCACTACAGCCAAAGTTAAAGCAGACGGGATTGTATTTTGCACGACGTGCCCGCAGCACCGAGAAAGAAGGGGCGGGGGGGGGGGGGGAGGCGCCCTGCGCTGGTCGCTCGGCTTATTGCGCGCGGGCGCGCGGAACCGAGGTGCTCCGAAACCAAACACGACCATGCATCATGCATCACTTTTTATCGCCACGCGCGCCCTCTGCAAGGTAGCGCGTATGAGAGTCTGAGGGGGTGTTTTGGGTCTTAGACTTTCTTTTAACTTACCCGCTAGACTGCAGGTAAGTTAAAAGAAACGGAAAACTTCGCATGCTCGCTCGTCCATGCATGCGCGGGCGCTGATGTGCTCCGAAACCAAAACACGACGACGCATTTTTCACCGGCACTCGGCTGCCAGTAGTTGCTGCACCTGTGCCTGGCCGCGCCGGAAATGGAGCAGAGCATGGACATTTCTCATGGCTGATCCACGCCGCGCTAGACAAGCTGCTCCGAAACCAAAACGCAACGACGTTGATTTACTATTCTTCGAGCAGCCCAGCCGCCCGAGCGCGCGTCTGCTACTGAAGAGGTTACCCATAATTCATGTTATCGATATGCGCGCGGTGTTGACACTCGACAAAATCGCCCTTCATTGCGACGACGAACGGCGACTACGGCGACGGCGACGCAGGTTCACGCTCTGAAACCAACACGACAATCCAACGGCCGACGTTGCTGAGTAGGCGCGCTGACATGAGACAACAACGTAGACGGCGACAACGCCATGTTTTCTACCGTTCTATCGCACCTCCTCTGCTGGAACGAAGAAACAAATGTGCCACCTCCGGTGCAAAAGCGCTACGGAACCGCTCAAGATGACGCAGTTTCTTCCTCTTCCGTGCCCTCATGAATTTAGAGCTTCAAAGTCCAAGTGTGCGGCGCTCTATCGGTTGGGCGCAGCTCACAAGGAGCCGGCGGCCAGGGTGGTGCGGGGGCACGGATGGCCTGCCTACCTTGACGTCATTCTCCTTTAGGAACGCATCAAAGCGAAGTGCATCCTCCTCCAGCATGGCCTCGTTGCACCGAACCTGTGGTGCATCAGTCCCTTCAGCACACCCGGATAATCACAGCCGCACATGCATGGAGTCGTACCAAAGGGGCAGAGGGAGGGCGCTGGCCTGCTCCTCCCGCGCCGCCGTGCCGGACTCCAGCTTGAGGATCTCCTCCTTCTTTGTGTCCAGCTGCATCTGCACCAGAAAGATCTCGCGCTTCTTCCCGATGAAATCCTTCATGCTCTCCTTCTCCGTGCGCCGGAACTCGGCCGCCGCAGCGCCGCTCACCACCGCCATGTTGCCCGACCGCGCTGTGCCCGTTCCCCTGAACCATGCAATCCCCGCCCCGCCCATCAGTCTGCGCAAGCCCATCAGGCTCCCCCTCCCTCCCTCCCTCCCTCTCTCAGTCACAGAAATAAACAAGTACAGTATCGGCGAAGGCGGTGATGGAGATGGCAAGAGGGGGGGGTAAACACTGCGCACCTGAAGCTGTCCATCTTCCCAGGCGGACGTGTGATCCTGCATGGCGTTACAAGCGCCGACTCGCGCAGTCAGCCGGGCAGTAAGTGGAGCGGAGTCTGCACAGTGAGAAGCTCCAAGGGAGATGGGGCGGCCAGTGGGCCGCGGCAGGGTGGGCGGAGGGCGCACATGTTGAGCCCGCCCGCCTTTGCGCCTTTGCGGGTGCGCTCCGTGCCGTCGTCGACGCATTCCTCCGCGTTGGGGTACGTCACGCGTGAGGTGAAGGTGCTCTTCTCGGCGACGCTGCAGCCCTGGGCCGGGCATGGAGGCGGGGGGTCAGAGCCGGGAAGAGGACAGCACGACAGGGGACTGTAGCCACGGCACTGAACGGTGTCAAGAGGGGCGCAGCCACGGCTGTCTCAAATGTCTGAGCCAAAGCAACCTGCAGCCGCTTTAGTGTCGGCCTTTACTGGTGCCTCGCCAGCGCGGAAATCAAATGTGATGGTTATCATCTGTCTGCCCTCTTGGTGGTAATGATGGTGGGCCGCGAGGAGGGGAGGCGGGGGGGGGGGGGGGGGGGGGGGGGGGATGGCGCATGACTGCAATTGATTGTTGTGATTGAGCTCGCGCAGAGTGTGTCGTATATGTCAGCTCGGGTGCTGAAGCACTTGTACGGAACCCGGGACAGCAGACCTTCTGGAGGTGCCTACCAGGAATGTTAGCTCCCAAACATACCGATTTCATATTCAGAGAGAGCGGGGGGAGAGAGAGAAAGAGGCCTTGCAAGTGGTATAAGGGCAACACCTCCTCCCAAGTTTGTAATCAACTTACATATTCAAGAAAGATATTCAGTTTTGGGTATGAGTAGGCAAAAGGCAGGAACTGTCTGAGACGTGTTGCGTTGAAGGTACGTCCGCCCCCGTAGCAAGCGGATTGGCAACGCATCAGGCGTGTCATGAGCACGGGATGCGGCGGCGCTTTGAGTGGGGGCGCTCGCGGATGGGCACGCGGCTGACATCGCACGAGTACCCGGAATGGCGAGCAGCTGGGGGAGCTGTGGGCCTGGGCTGCTGGCCTGCCGGCAGTAGGGCAGGGCCAAGCTAGATGAACCGCTTAGAGAAGGGGAGGTGGGGCAGCGGCTCACCTGCAGCCGCGCGCGCTCCTCCGCCTTGGCCAGCTTCTCCTGCTTCCGCATCGCGAAGACGTCCTCCTTCTGCGGGACCACAAAGGGGTTGCCGCCTGGCGCGGGGCGCATGCTGATGGGCGGCACAGGCGCAGGCAGGCAGGCAGCCGCGGCGTCAGCACCCCCAGCGGGCACACAGCCCACCTCGCAAGGGCAACCGCCGCCGCTGGAGGGGGGCGGAGGGGCATCACCTCTGCGCCAACTGCTCCTTCACCTGCACGATTGCCATCTCGGTCTTGGCAGTCCCGCTCTCGGGCTGCGGCGCCTCTATCAGCCCGCGTCCATTCTGCAGGAACGCAGCTCACCACTGTCAGGGCGGCATGTCTGCTCACGGAATGTATGTGGGTGTGGGTGTGGGTGTGTGGGTGGAATGAGGTGCGGTGAGGTGTCTGATCCTGGCACCCGGCTATGAGGTGAAAGGGTGAAAGGGGGCTGGGGGGTAAGGGGAGACAGGGCGGGGGAGGGTGGGCAAAGCTGAGAGGGAAACGGGGCTGATGGAGGGGAAGGGGGGATGGTGGAAGAGGGGGGGGGGGGGGGGGGGGGGGGGGGGTGGAGGGGAGGGGGGGGAGCACCTCTGACCGGAACGAGCCTGCGCGTGAGTTGCCCCGCGACTTGCTGATGGGCGGGAAGCGCGACTCTCCCCGTGACGCCCCTGCGCCGCCCACTCCACTGCTGTTGGTGGGCATGCTGGCTGGGCAAGTACAGTTGCCTGTTCTCGCTAGATATAATTGCACGCCTTCATGTGTGTGTGTGTGTGTGTGTGAGAGAGAGAGAGAGAGAGAGAGAGAGAGAGAGAGAGAGAGAGAGAGAGAGAGAGAGAGAGAGAGAGAGAGAGAGAGAAAGAGAGAGAGTAGGGATAGAGGAAGTCAAGCAGCTGGGGCACTAGGCAGGCTCAGCGGCATTGCCGTGCATGTTGGGCAGTGTGGCGCACCATCGGGCTCCAGCCCGCCCACCATCGCCGCCTCACGGCCCGCCTCGCTGCTGCGCCTGCACAGGGGCACAGCAGCTCAGCGGGTCAGATCCCGCAGCGCATCCCCCCCCCCCCCCCCCCCCCTTGAGCTACCCCCAGGTGAGGCACACCCTGCATGCCAGCCATGCTGGGCGGGAATGCACCCCTCATTATATACACATGCTCGACAGCGCCTGCTGCTGCACCGCAGATATGATGCCCTCCGGCCAGCTGCACTTCGTGTAATGGAAATTCTCTCCCGCATGCCCGCTCTCTGTCTCACTTGCGGACCTCAGGCGCGCCGCTTGTCAGCCACGTCCCATGCCCAGCATCCGTACACTTTCGCTCCCCCCCCCCCCCCCTTCTGCCCGTCTCTCCGCACGCCTCCCTTCCCTGGGGAGGAGGAGGGTGTAAGGAAGAGTTCCCCTCCCTCCCCCCACGGCAAGCGACCAGGTGCATTTCGAGCGTGGGCCGTCCGACAGTGAGGGCGCACCTCCTGATGGCTGAGGGACGGGCGGCGCCAGCTGCACGCAGCCGAGCCGCCCACCGGCGGTCAGCTGGCGGCGCGCAACGGAGGGCTGCCGTCTGCTGTCGGACCGCCGCTCTCCGAGAGGGGCGGCTGTCAGCTGCTCTCGGGACGCCGCTCTCCGGGAGGGGCGGCTGTTGCCTGCTGCCGGGCCGCCGCTCCCCCGAAGGGACGGCTATCGGCCCGCTTCTCCCCGTGCGCCCGCCGCAGCAAAGGAACCAGCGGAAGGGGTGCCTCGCTACCAGCTTCAGGCGCTGCACCTAAATATCGGTACCCTCGTCCCTGTCGTAGTCGCAACCTATTGCAAACATAACGTGGAGAGGTGGTGCAACTGTTGGCTCGCTCCTCCGTCGTCACCGTGCGGACAACATGCCGTGCCGCCACCTGTACCATACCTGATGTCGCTCCGCACATGCCGCAACTGCCGTGTTGACGGAGGAAGTACTGGTACCCGGCCGTTACTCCATTAGCGACGACTACAGTACGATACCGGTAGCATATATAGCAGACAAAAAAGGATTATTTCGAGAACTGGAGATGAATATAAAGCAGAATTTATCAGTAGCAGACACGACGGGCAGCAGGCGCGCCCGTACGATTTAGATTATATAAATAGCGCCATGACCAGAGAATCACCGACAGTATGATCGAAAAAGCTCGGCACAGTATAAATGCATCGGGTGCTTTAATGCTCATCGGATTTACCCAATATTGAAATGTAATGATACGAATTGCAACCGCCTATCTTTAAGGTAGTCACTTCCTATCGATAATAATATGGATGCTGCTGCGCTGCGCCGGCCCTGGTACTTAGCGTCTGTTGTGCCTTGTCCCCCGCGCCCCCCTGCCTACCTCCCGTAGTAAGGACTTAGTACTTTGCCTTGGCCCGACTCTACCCCGTGTAGTAACCAAACCCATTGCGTGTCGGTCCGGCGCCGCATCCCGTCCGGCCCGCCTGGCGCTGCGCTGCGCTGCGCCACGCTGCGCTGCGCTGCGCGGCGCGCGCCTTGCGCTGGGCTGGCGTCCCGCGCCCGCCGACTGTACGGGTACCATGTACCAGTACAGTAGGTTGCGCTGCTATGGCGTTCCACCCTCCCAACACTCCAACATCTCTGCCCATCGTCCTCTGCCCCCCCCTCCCCCCCCCCCCCCCCCCCCCCCCCCCCCCCCCCCCCCCACCGGCTACTGCGCACACGCACCGAGCAAGCCCTTCTCCATTCTTCCACAGATCGGCTGGCTCGCTCTAGCAAACTACTGCCCCCGCCGCCACAGCCGCCACAGCTGCAGCGCCACGTCACCCATACCGACTGGGAGTAATAGGAAGGAAAGCGAAAATAGACAAGCAGCAGCAGCTCCTTTCCGCGCGAAAGTGAGACTCGCGGCGCAGCTTCCAAGGCGGTCTCCGGCCACACGGAGCACACGCTACGCCCTCTCCACACACTGCCACACAGCACGTCCTGATTGTTGAACGAGGGGTCACCTGTCCGTCGAATGCTGCGAGGTACCCCTCCCCCCCCCCCTTCTCCCACCGCGCCCTGCTCTCGCACCGCCACTCCACGGGAACTAGGGCAGGAACAGACACGGCGGGAAGGAACAGGCACCCTTCAAATACTACCCGTACTTTATCGGTGAATACCGTACATATTGGATAGCATTTTTGAATACGAGTATATGAAATCGATATGCATCCGCGAGCAGCAGCAGCCGCATCATATCGATGTTTGATCGTACGACCCAGTCGCTACGCTTGCGAAGAATTGGGGACTACTGTAATCCAGCGTTCCTACATCGCCAGTACTGTACCTAGTACGGTACTGTTTTTTTCCCCGCCGCCGGGACTTTTTGCTAGCGTCTCTAAACCGTTTGGGCAGCGAAAGAGTTACGGGAAGCCCTGCCCTGGGGAGGGGCGACGCCCCGTGATAGTCAAGCAAATTCTGCAAGACTAACTAGCGGCCAGCGATCGAATTTCCAACACTGTTGGATCACGGTCTAGAACACTGCCATCAAAGTACACGGCACTGACCACGAAAGGTCCGCCCTACCCGTTTGGGCGTCGGCCCATTCGAGTAACGCGAGTCGGGGCAGGGCCCAATCCCGCGATCGCGCTTCTGGCGCCGCCGGTTGCCCCCCTTCTGCTGCAAGTGCAATGCATCTCAATCGCTCGCCCACGCCCTCACCACGAGCCTGTAGCGGATGGGGTGCGGCTGGGTTTTTTTCCGTGTATTTCTGGACCCAGGTACAACCATAAGATAAGTAAACTACTGTGTGGAAAGGGGTTGCCCACCAAAGGGGGGGGGGGGGGGGGCGACAACTGTTGCTATCGCTGTTGCGGCTGCTGCCCATACTGAAACAGTCAACGACGGCGTGCCCGCCCATGAAGCCCCTTCCCTGGCTGATTGCGCTTTGCCTGCTGGCCGTTGGCGAGCGCAGCCCTGGCAGGCATGACCGGTATGGCGAGCGCGATGCCGCGCTTGTCAGATGATGGCGGAATGGAGGTGGAGATCATCAGCACCGACGAGGAGGCGGGGCCCTCTAGCAGCGCGCCACGCCCTGGGCAGCCCCGTGCGCCCCCCCCCCCCCCCCCCCAATTCCCACCTCCGCCTTCTCCTGTTGGGGTGTCCTCCATGCCCTCACTGAGAGTGCTGCCCACACCCGCCAACAGCGACCATTATTCGCCCGCCTCATAGTTCCTCATGAAGTAGCACATGAGAATTGCGAGATACCCATTGATCGCAAAGCTACAGAACAGTACGGGCGCTGATGATAGGACTACCGATCCAGCTGTGGCTTTGCGAGAATGGTTGATGCCATTGATCATTTTGGCTGCAGAGCTGCTGGCATGACGACTGTGTATTCATTGTGAGCTTGCCTGTTATTCTGATATACAACGTAATTGTGGTCCCCCAGCGGTGTTGGCGGGTGGGGTTGGTTGTGCGGGGGGGGGGGGGGGGGGGTTCCGGAACATGACTAGACAGCATACCTGAAGCGTGGGAACACTATCCGGTCGTCGTCCCGGGGGCGGACTACCTGTAGCGCCTGCTGCCCTGCCCGATAGGAGCATCAGCCTTTCCTGCCTGGCTTGTGACGCAGCGGCTGATCCTGCCCGTCCCTGCTGCTCTAATGCAGCGGCGTCGGGCCATCGGCGGCGGCGGCCCATCCCCGTCCGCTTGCGGCAAAGGAGCAGCAACGTGCGTCCAGCCCGCCCCCCGGGCGTCACCCGCGAATGCAGCTCTCCCCGCCGCGTTATGGTTAATAGTCTGCTGACGTGTGCTGTGGGCGATTGGTGGCTGGTTTCGCAGGCGGGGGAGGTGATTGACCTCACGTCGGAGTCGCCGGAGGCCGTAGCCAGGGACGCGGGCGACGAGGAGGTGGTCTTTGTCAGCGCCCGCCAGCCTGCCAAGCGCCGGCGGCTGCTGCCCGCGGTGAAGACACCGGGCAGCAAGGGCGGTGTGGTGCCGCAGCTGCCCACGCCGCCGCCCAACCACTCCTACAAGTGCCCGGTGTGCCTGGAGACCTGCAGGAGCATGACCTCCACGACATGCGGGTGCGCCTGGGCGCCCTCCCTCCCCACCCCACCGAAATGCTGCACTGTTCTATGAGGTTGGGGGTTCAGTGTTGTTTCAGACCCCCGGTGCAAGCCGTATCTGCCACACGCCATCTCGTACAAACATCAAAGGCTCATTATTGAAACTATGTTCACTGCAAATATGATTATCCACCATCACAATGCAATGTCAAAGCAGGTTGGCTCTGACATGCAGTTTATTATTCGCGCCGCCGTGCGGAGGATTCACTGATACCCCGAAATTGCTTCCAATGCAAAATACAAACTGCAATTATTGCCCCCCCCCCCCCCCCCCCCTTCTCCCCCCCGCGCTCCACACGTGAACTTGAGAGATGTGGGCTGCCTGTTGGGACGCAGGCACGTGTTCTGCGAGGAGTGCATCCGCATGGCCATCCGCACGCAGAAGAAGTGCCCCACGTGCCGGAAGAACCTCACCGCCCGCCAGCTGCACCGCATCTACCTCTCATGACCGCGCCACAGCGGGTGATACCTTGCTGGGGCATCAACCGAGCCCAGCCAGCTGCCCGCCCCAATGAGGCAATAAAGAGAATTCTGCTATTTCTGGCAATTATGTAATAATAATGGTATAACAGCGCACCTGCGCGAGCTGCCCTGCGCCCGCATCAGCAAAGCACGCTCCGCCTTCACGAGCCTTCCTGTGTGAGCCAACCTTAGGCGCTGTGGATGGCTGCGCTGGGCAGCTGGGCTCCACTCACACGCACGGCTGCGCTATCGGAGCCAGAGACATCCCTCCCTCCCAGGAATTCGCATCATTACAGGCCGCGCCGCCCGGCGATGACTCTGGCTGAGCCGGGTACCTGAACCTCAGCTAGGGTAGCCCATGCGGGCCCAACCAGGCAGCGCCCTCATAGCGCCTTCTGGAAGCGGTCCATCCAGCCCTCTACCTTCTCCCGCACCGCCTTGTTCAGCGTCCAGCCCACGGCGACGCCCGCGAGGAAGCTAGCCAGCGCGATTTTGGCGCACGTGCTGCCCTCCATGGCTTCCGGCGCACCGCGATACGGTTGTTGGCTCCCCAGGGCGGCCTTGTTGTCGTAGTCACCTCTGAGCTGGCGCACGCGCCTGGCGCTGCAGCGGATCGTTAGGGCTGCCCGCGTTGCCTGTCGACCGTGGTCACGCTACCTGGGTACCACGCTGCGTGGGTGGTGGCAGCGGTGTCCTTCGCGCTCCTGCGCTCTGGGCTTTGTTCCGTCTGCAGCGAGCGGCAGTATGAGCATCGATCGCGCTGCAACCTACCTCGCAGGCACGCGGATCCGGATCGGTCGGTGCTCGTCGGCGACCATCATTCACCGTGCGAACTCTCTACTAGAAGGATTACATGGGCTGTAGCGGACTAGCGGGGGGCGGCTGCTGTCAGTCGTCTTGGGTGCGCGCTCTACGGCGGCGGTGCTCTGCTTCGGGCGGTGATCTCAACGGATGATATTCGTAAATATTCCCGTCTAGCTGGCGCTATAACTCACCACTCAGGATTATACACGGCAGGATCCCGTGCCCAGCGCGGTCATCTGGGGGCGCCTACGGGTACTGCGACTAGGATGACGATTGTCCCCCGCCACATGCCGCCGCTGCATGTGAGCGAGTGAGTCCAGCCATGGGGCAGTAGATGCCAGCTGCAGTTCCGCACCCCAGCTAGCCTGCTCCCGAAGCTGCCCAACAGCTGCAACATCGAGACAAATCTCGCAGAAGCTGCGACCTGAGCTACCCAGTCCTGCTGCGCTGCGCGGCTGCATCTGCGCTCGTCAGCGGCAGACCGGGGACGAGGCGGAGGGGACAGACACCCGCTCAGGTCCTCAGGCCGCGTGAGGCCGCCTGAAGCCAGCGGGGCGGTGCGCGAGAGGGAGCGCCATGGCGGCGGACGAGCCCGACGTAGCGGCGGCTCCGGCCCCGGTACCGGACGCGGAGGAGGCAGCCCCCGTGCCGGGCCACTCGCCGGAGACGGCCGCGGATGCGGCGTCCAAGCCGGGGCTGAAGTTCCCCAGCGGCCCGAAGGCCGCCGAGACGTTGGAGAAGACGTTCGCGCTCATTAAGCCGGACGCCGTGCGCGCTGGCCTCGCGGAGGAGATCACCAACCTCACAGAGCTCGCGGGCTTCAAGGTGGTGGTGAAGAAGAAGTTTCTGGTGCGAGCGCCCCGCCCCCCCCCCCCCCCCCCCCCCCACGTGCCGCAGGCCTCCCGAGCCTGCACATCGTCTCATGTCCTTAGACACCATACATGCGGCGGCCAAATACAGTCACCTGTACACACACGCACGCACGCACGCACACACGCACACACAAATGCGCAAGCGCCGCCTGGCGTGGGGTGCAAGCTTGGTTGCTTCTCTGATTGTCGGGGAAGTGGGGAGGCGCGGGCTGATGCGCCAGCGTGACACGGCCCCACAGCTCACGAAGCAGCGCGCGGAGGAGTTTTACGCGGAGCACCGCGGCAAGCCCTTCTTCGGCAAGCTGGTGACGTTCATGACGAGCGGCCCCATCTACGCCATGATCTTGAGCAAGCGCAACGCCATCAAGGACTGGCGAGCGCTGATGGGGCCCACGGATTCCCTCAAGGCTAAGAAGGAGGCGCCCAAAAGGTCCCCCCCCTCAAACACCCCAAGCGCAGCATAGGGATCCCTTCATGCCTACGCGAGGCAGAAAGCGATGCCTCCCCGGATGCTGAGCCATGTGCGCCTGGCATGCCACTCGCAGCCTGCGCGCCTTGTACGGCACGGACGGCACCCAGAACGCCACTCACGGCTCGGACGCGGCGCACACCGCCCGCCGCGAGATCAAGTTCTTCTACCCCGAGTTCCTCAGCCTGCCCATCACGGACTCGGCGGGCTGCAAAAAGTACATCGCCGAGCAGCTGCAGCCCACGCTGATCAAGGGGCTTACAGTGCTGGCCAAGGTGCGCACACCGGCGGCCGCGACCCCAGCGCCCCGGCCACCCAGCCTCACCGCTCGGGCGCATCCAGCACGCCACCGGGCGTGCGCATGTCGCGCCCGGGTGGCCTGACCGCGCGGCTGCCGCCCCCGCAGGAGAAGCCCAGCGCGAGCAAGTACGAGGCGCTGACCTTCATCGCGTCCTGGCTGCTGGAGAACAACCCCAACAAGCCGCGCGTGGTGCCCGACATACCGGGCGCCTACGATGGCGAGGAGGAGGACGATGAGGCGGACTTCCAGGGGGTATGCCCGCCCCGCCCGCTGCCCGCTACCGAGTGCCCAAGGCCTCCCTTTCGTCCTCCGTGTCACCTCGCCTTGCTCGGCATACCAATCCTTGTGGCGGCTCTGCCGCCGCTCATTGTCCTGAGGAATGCGCTGTGTGCCCGGGTTGCGAACAGTACGAGGAGGAGTTGGACCTGAACGACCCGGATCTCGCGGACGCCGCCACCAAGATCCAGTCTGGCTTCCGGGGCTTCCAGGTGCACATCGCCCCACTGTCTCGCTCGCCCAGTGTGCCCCCTCTGGCGTGGGGGGGCGCTTGAGCTGACATGAGCGCGTGGCTGCCCCAATAGGCGCGCAAAGACGTCGGGGAGAAGAAGGCCGAGGTCGAGGAGATGAACAACGCGGCCACCAAGGTCCAGTCTGGCTTCCGCGGCTACCAGGTGGGCACCCGTCTCTCCAAATCCCCACGCCTTTGTTATTGCGGGATGAGCGGCGCGCCCCTGTGAGGAGCAGCTGCGTGGGGGCAACCCGTCAAAGTGATTGTTGCTCTGCTATATTTCCTTGCATAAACATACACATACACATATATGTATACACATATACGTTTACGTATGCACATTCGTATGCATATACATATACCTATCCAAATACATACATATACATACATATACATATACATATACATATACATATACATATACATATACATATACATATACATATACATACACATATACATATACGTATACATATACATATACATATACATATACATATACATATACATATACATATACATATACATATACATATACATATACATATACATATACATATACATATACATATACATATACATATACATATACATATACATACACATACACATACACATACACATACACATACACATACATACACATATACATATACATATACATATACATATACATATACATATACATATACATATACATATACATATACATATACATATACATATACATATACATATACATATACATATACATATACATATACATATACATATACATATACATATACATATACATATACATATACATATACATATACATATACATATACATATACATATACATATACATATGAAGAAATTTCCATACACATGTATTATGTACAACCATTAGCTTCTATAATGATTGACGTTTGTGATTTGTCTCGTTTCAACTGTCTTTTGGAAATTTTTGGTTTCGATGTCAACTGATTTTGATGTATGTCGATTTTGAACGTCAATTCTACTTTTGACATGTAACATCGCCAATTCTCGCGATGCCTGATGCTGACAGGTAACTGGTGCGGGGCTGATGACATCGACCCCCCCCCCCCCCCCCCCCCCCCCCCGCCCCCCTTGCCCGTCTCTCTGATTTGATGCCTCAGGCGCGGAAGGAGGTGAAGGCCAGGAAGGAGGGCCTGGCAGACGTCGCGGAGGAGGAGGTACCCGCGGAGACCTCCACCGCCCCCGAAACCAGCGTCGCAACAGATGCCGCCGTCACCAGCGAGGTGCGCCCTACCCCGTGTCTCATCACGCGACAGTAAACCTCCCAGTGGAGTTCCGGCTTCCGTACGCAACTCTGTGTGTGTTTTCATGGATCTGCTTGCCTGCTTGCCAGATGAGCTAGAATGTGATCAGAAGTATGGATATGCCCCCCTTCCCCCCCCCCCCCCCCCCCCCCCGGGTTGCATTCATGTAGTGAGTATATATACACTAGGTACTTTACTAGTATATGTTACTAATATGGTTACTAATAGTGATATGGCTACTAGAATATGGTTACTAAACTATGGTTACTAAACTATGGTTATGGTAATTATAAATATGGTTACTAGTATTGATATTATATATGGTTAGTGCATGTACTTTACTGGTGTATATACGTATGGCAGGTGTATGTATGTATAAATGCATGTGTACTTGTGCTCGGGTATTCGCATGGTCTAACGCAGGGAAGACAGAAACCATAAGTATGTAAGCACTGCGGAAACTGACTCAAGCGCGCTCCTCTCACCTCGTACCCCGCACTTAGGTAGCAGACATTGACCTCAATGACCCGGAGCTCAACGTCGCTGCCACAAAGATCCAGGCGGGCTTTCGCGGGCATGCCGCCCGCGAGGAGGTCAAGGCCAAGCGCGAGTCAGCGGCGGGCGGCGGCGCGGCCCCGGAAGAGGGCAGCGAGGCAGCCCCCGCGGAGGACGAGGCGGCGGCCATCGCGGCGGAACTGGCGGACGTGCCCCAGGAGGAGCTGGATGCCGCCGCCACCAAGGTGCAGGCGGGCTTCCGCGGCTACCAGGTGAGGGGGGGGGAACGCTCGCGCCTGTGTGCATATTCACCCTGTGTGTACATGTGGATGGTCGCCTCCCTCTAATGGCATGCAATACATCAATTAAGTCAACGGAGGTAATGCTAGGGGTGTTGTGCTGTCAATGCGGATTCAGACTATGCGACCGCATGGCATATATATAGCATTCCATGGAATCAGGTGGCGTACGACCATATGCTGATGTGGGGTGTTCACTCTTGGGAGGATAATCTTAATTTCATTGCCTTGGCAGTGTGTTCTGCTGCGCACATGATTTCGACCGCTCGTGGTGGCTTAAGCCTGAGGGGCGTCTGATGACCCGCTGCCTGCTGCCCCCACCAGTCGCGGAAGGAGGTAGCCGCCAAGAAGGCAGCGGCAACGGACGGCGGCGGCGCGGCCCCGGAGGAGGGCGGCGAGGCGGCCCCCGCGGAGGACGAGGCGGTTGCCATTGCGGCGGAGCTGGCAGACGTGCCCCAGGAGGAGCTGGATGCCGCCGCCACCAAGGTGCAGGCGGGCTTCCGCGGCTACCAGGTGAGGCATGCTGCTCGCTTTGCTTCCCTGTGCGCCCCGCCTGCACGTCCCGGTCAGTGCTGCCAACGTTGCAGGGGGGGGGGGGGGGGGGGGGTGGGGGCGCGTTTGCTGCGTGGCAGCTGTGTGTGATTTTGGCACCGTACTCGCGGCTGTTGCGTCATGATACTGCGCTGCCAGGGGTGTGGTGTCTACACGTGCAACATCAAAACACAGCGTGATTCATAACTGTCCTGTGCGGCGCATCGGCGGTGGGAATAATCATCCATAGGACATGAGATGCATGTCAACAGTGATGCGGCCAGTGGTAGGGGTATTTAGCACATCGGCGTTTGCAACTTGTTTGAGGTGCAATACCACGATTCCCGTTGCCAGTACCTGCGTCTGTGCGCACTGCTGCTGTATCGAGACGAGCTGGTGACAGTGGTTGCGAACGCGTAGCGGCTGGCCGCAGCCGGTGAGCTGTGCAGCTGACCCGGGTGCCTGCTGGCCCCCAGTCGCGGAAGGAGGTGGCTGCCAAGAAGGCGGCTGTGACAGAAGGCGGGGAGGCGGCGCCCGCGCAGGGCGACGAGGCGCCAGCCGATGCTCCCGCCGACGCGGCCCCCGAGGCTACCGAGGAGGCGGCGGCTGAGGAGGCCCCCGCCGTGGCCGAGCCGGCAGCGGAGGAGACGTCAGCCGCAGAGTAGTGCGGCTACCGACCGCCGCTTGCGCATCGATAGTACTCCCGCCCATTTATCAGACTGTCCAGGGTGTAGCAGGGCGACCGCACGCCGGCCTGGCGGAGTTCGCTTCCCCTTCATGCACGTGGCGAGTCTAGGTGGCGGATCCACAGCGGATAGTCTGTCCTACCCCCCCCCCCCCCCCCCAGATGTCCCATGTGTAATTACTATATACAGGCAGCGGCGGCTGCGGCTGTGCCTCCCTCCCCACCAACCCTGAGAAGATAGATAACAGTGATCCCACACGTTACTGTGGGAGATCAGCCATTTCATTGTGGAAGATCAACCCGTCAACCCTGCGTCCCCCGCCTGGACGCCTCAGCCCTCAGACCCCCCTGCCCCCCTGGACCTTGCCCCTCTCCAGGCCTGACTGTAAGGTGTCAAGCACCCCCCTATCCGCCCCCCTCTCAGTAGGCCCGCTGTGTCCGCCGCAAACATCACCCCCTAAATACCCAGCTTTTCGAGGTACTGGTAGCCCCGCATGCCGCATGCCACTGCACGGGCGGGTGGAACAGGGCAGCGCGTAAACATTTGGAGGGACGACGTCCTGCGACGACTACTGGTGCGTACGCTCCCCATTCCCATTGACCTTTTGCTGTGTAACCCCACCTCAGTTTACTTGCCTCGCTCAATGGCGACCTGCCGTGCTATTCTATCCTATGAAGTACTTTGACAGCTGAATCAGCGATGCGTCGATTTTTCAGAAAATTAAAAAAAAAACGGGTTCTATATCACTTGCCTACAGTTCCATCAATTGCATTGCCAGCGCTTTGAAGTATCAGAGTTTTCTTTCCATTATCAGCAGCGAGTAGCGAGTACCAGTACCAGTACCTCCGAACCGTGAGATCGTAATCGGACTGCTGTGTAATTAAGGACCGTGGGTGGTCGGGCGGGCGGGCGGGTGGGCGGGTGGGTGGGTGGATTATAGTACTTAGTAGTACATGCGAGTAGATAAGCGCTTTAGTGGTACCCCTCGTGGAGGATGGAACATGTTGGAGGATGGTATGCGGGCGCAATAGGGGTCGGTAGTGTACCGCTCGGGCTCGGTGGGATCCTTGAAGATGTCCAGTTGGTGGCCGGGTGGCCAACACATCAAGAAGATCTCACCGTCGGATGTGAAACGGTCACCGGCGCAGTTCCCGCGATTCTTGCTCCAATAGATCAGCTTGAATCGCATGCCGCGCTCGGAGATGGCGGCCATGGCATGGGGAAGTGCCTGGTCCGTAAGGAACCAGATGAACTTGCAATTCTGAAGGCCATCGTTGCAATGATCCACCAAGCTCAGTGTGTTCCTGAATTCCGAAGTCCATGCCGCATCCCAACGCCCAAGTTGAGCCCGTAGTTGTTGTTTGCGATGAGAAGAGATACGGGCTTCGCTGTGGATGCCACCAACTGCTTGATGTTGTCCCTGTGATTGTCGAAATCACCCTTGATGGCAATGTGCCTGTAAACAAAAAACAATTCTCTCTTATTTTAGTGACCGCTTTGCGGTTGCCTGCATGACACCGCCAGCCGTGGGGAGGGGGGGAGGGCTACTTTGAAATGAGATCGCGCTGATGATGAATCAAATTCCATTGCTGGGCATCTTTTGTCAACGGCGCAGCCTGAGCGCGCTTGCTAAAATAGCCGCTCTTGACTTTCCTAATCCAATCGTGCCACTTTGGGAAGAGTTTTTGCCGGACCGGAGTGAGCTGGCGCTGTTGCCTCGCAGTTGTGTACGCTATTGTAGCAAAGAAAGTCCTCATGGACGACTGCCATTTAAGAGGGTCCTTAGGCGGTGTCCTGCATATGCGAGTGTGTGAAGAGATACCACCTTAATTAGCTTAAGGAATGTCAAATGCGAATTTCTATATCAAGCCCCACCGGAATTTGGGGAAAATACGCACCACTTCTCTGCCGGAATGGGCTGTAGATACGCCTGGATGTGATCCTCCTTTGACCGGATTACGGGGTGGAGCAGGATAGCAAATCCTTGAGCATCGGATTTCTCAAGGTCCGAGGAAATTGCTTTGGTCTAGGTACTGGTCGAGCGCGCAAAGGTATCCCAATCCGCGTCTGGATTATAGACACGCACAATAAACGTCAGTTTGCGATAGACAAAGCGACAATACAGCTACGAGGTACGGTTATTTCCTTGGCGCAACCTACCGAATTTATGGCCATAGTGGGTGAGGACGACCCCCCTAAGATACTCCACGTTCTTCAGGTGAGTAATGGCGGGAGTGCAAGTGCTGCCGTTTGGAAACACCGACAGATTGTCGATGGGATTCATCCGCCGGTCGACCACCCGCCGAATCTGAGCACCACATGACAAGGTTTCTTCAGTGATGATGCATACCATGGTTGAGGCAGATGGAATGTATGAATACGAGAATGGCACGACTTACCTCTGGATATCCCCACCGTGCATGTGATGTAGCAGTAAGCTCCTTCAGGACTTGCTCGGGGAAATGCGGCTTGAGGGATTGATAAACTTTCTCCGAGTCTGGGAGGTAGCAATCGATGCCAGCCTGCAATGCCAACATCTTGGTGAAGTGCATGTAGCCCCTATCAACACCTAGACTTGAAGATCTTGTTGCACTCTCTGATGATGAAGGCATCTTTTTTGTGAGCTGGCTTGGTGGCAGACTTATTTTTCAATCCATCGAGCAGCTTGAGAATAGATAGAGCCTTGCTCCGGCATTTCCAGACTTCCGCTTTGAAACGCTTCCATGAGCTCCTCGACTGCCTTCCAAATGTCATATTTCCTCATGACAGTAGCCTTGAAAAGAGCAGCGTGAGATGGCGGACCCAATCGACCTTGAGAAGTAAAGAATGCCAACTGTTTGGATATACAAATGTATTTGTTGTCTTTTAACATATCTTATCCAACGTGGCCCGATGTCCCCATCCACAGGATGGACGCATGCTTCCATCCACAGCATGGACGCATGAGTCCATCCACAGCATGGACACAAGCGAAGATGTTCATCATGTATGACACAGCGACTTGTGAGATGTTTCCTAATCTACAGTATAAATCCATGTCAAACTTAAACTAAAATCTAAATAAATAATTATGTAGAGTCGATAATATCTGCTCATATGTTTCAGGATATAAATGTAATTTTAGAAGTTATATGTACTGACTGACACATATCTACATATGTTTGGGGAGGGGCACTCACGTTTTCTGGATTCCGCTTAAGAGCGAATCCGCAACTCTTCCATAGGTAGCTGAACCTCGAGTACTTCTCCTTCATAACCGGATCCGTGACCAGATCGTCCTTGCTCTCGCTACTCCAACACTTGTAGGAGAACTCTTCTTCGTCACACTCACCCTCGAGTCGCTTGTCATCAATCTCGCGCAGCATCTCGTATTCTTTGCGAAGAAGGCGGAAGTTGTCAAGCAGGGTGTTGACTGTGGTGTTGGCATTGGTGACATTTTGGCGATTGCCGATGTATCTCGCAACATGCTCATTCAATGCGCAGAGAACGAGGCACTCCCACTTGGATAGCTCCTGCTTGATGGCTTCGATCTCGTTTCGGGAAATCACGAGCTTTGAAGCCGCCCTTCGGTAGTTACCGACGATGACATAGAAGTTGAATTCCTGATTCATCCTTCCGATCCACTCCTATCATGTGTAAATAAAAACTTTGTTAGCAAAAACTGTTTGAGATGGCAAAACGTTGGGAAACTTTGCAGCAATCGTGATCGAGAGTTTCGGGTTGAGCCAATCAACAATAGCCGGGGTAATCATACCTTGGACCCGAGATCATCTGTTTTCAACATCTTGCCAACCTACTTTGGCTTCAAGGTCTTAGAACTCGTCTTGTTGGTCACCAGAACAATAAGCTTGCCATGGGAATGGTCCTTGCCGTTGGCATGTGCACGTTGTCGATTCTTAGATTGAGAGCTCAATAACCGGTTTGCCGTATTCTTCCAGCTTTAATCCAAATTTGCAATACGGCGTTAGGGTGGCTTATTTACCTCGAACTCAGAAGCCAGGTTGTGGACATGAGGCATGTGGAGCGTACGCGCGGCGAGATCGTCTGTTGGAGGAGAAAGGACTTCGATTGGTAGCCCGAAAGTTCCAGCCGACCCAGAGCCGCCCAGCACCTGAGTGGAGAACAATAATCAGTTACATGGAAATTACGTTAGCAGCACACAGGACATCAACGAATAAGATAGTTGAAAACTTCATGAGCGATGAATGGGCCGATCGCGCATCCTGGCGTTCAGTGTCACGAGGCTTAAAATCTTGACCCCGGAGCTCGGATGATCGATAAGATGTTGGGATCCATGCGTTGCAAACAAGCCAAGGTAACCATTCAGGAAGGTGTTGAAGAGGTTTGTCTTGGCGTTCTTCCTCATGAAAGGGACTTTTTTCTTCGCGTGTGTGTTCACAGTTTTTGAAGTCATGACGTCCCGAATGGTGTCTCTTGCGTACCGGGGTTGAAAAGCCACGCATGGATGTAGCCCCAGATACTCGATAATATCGAAACAGGGGTCGGGTTCATGGATTTCGGAACCAGGCCAGAGATGGCGAATAAGACACCCTCCGTTGAATCACCGCTGTCCTTCTTGAATCTGAACAATAGACTATCTGTCCCGCTTATCTCGACTGATGCAACATCACCAAGCTTGATGGGGGAGCAACATGGATATACTCCCCTTGCACCGGCAACAGTGCCGCCTTTGTCACATCTCTCTTCCTTGTCTGCGAAGATAGTCACAATTAGTAAATGGATAATAAAATGAAGACTATATGCATGATATAATTATATCATAAAAATTCACTTTTGTCCAACATAGACACTGGTAACCCTGTGCCGGATTGACGCATGCGTCCATCCACAGCTTGAACGCATGCGTCCATTTATAGCATGGACGCATGCGTCCATCCACAGCATGGACGCACGCGTCCATCCACAGCATGGACGCATGCGTTCATCCACAGCACAGACGCATGCTTCCATCCACGGCATGGACGCATGCTTCCATCCACAGCATGGACGCATGAGCCCATCCACACCTGGCCGCATGAGTCGTTCCACGGGATCGCAATAATCCGTTGAAGTAATTACTTGTACACATGTGTAACACAAAGAAACCTACCTACGCGAAACATAAATATAGCGACATAAATGTGTTAATATAGTTCCACATTTCAATACGTGCAAAACGTGTCTATATGCAATATGTCTGAAATGTAAGGGACTCAGCCATGAATATATATTCGATGGTTAAAGGGCATGTGGAAGCTGTGATAAGTTACCTTCATACAAGAACACTTGAATAGTGCCGTTGTCAATGTACTTCAAGCACCAGTCGTGGTTTGGCTGTGAAGGAGTCCAATCCAGTGGGCGCCTGTACTTCACTAGAGCTGGAGCGGTTGACATCCTGAAAGAATGCAAGAAAGAGCTTAGTAGATGGAGGAACTTTCAATAAAAATGGAAGGTAAATATGATTTAATTAGCACGAAATAATGTGGCTTGAGTGGTTACCTGAGCTCAGGTGTGTTTGTACTCTGCTTGGATGCGGTCTTTGCCTTTGATGTAGCCTTTGCCGGCTGTTTTTTTGCCGCGGTCTTTGAGTGCCTATGACAAGCAACAGCGCCGTTGTAAGTGAATGAGTCGATGAATCCATGCGCATCAAGATTCATTCGAAGAATTAACTTCAATGACAATTCAAACGTACATGTCGACTTGAGCCGCGGCTGATGCATCATGTGTCACCTTCCCTTGCGACGACTCACCGAGTGCCCTGCAATTTAAACACAAAGCAGCACATACTTATTAGATGTGTTGTCTATTGTATTAGCAATTTTTATTTATGTCGATGTCACCCTTCTACTTACGTTGCAGTTGATGGGGCGGTGGGCGGCGCTGCCTTCGAGCCGCCTGCGGCAGCCTCTTTTGGAGTTTTTGGCACGGCAGAAGACCTGGAAAATGCATCCGTGTATAAGTGTCAGAAGGATAACTCATTGCCGCGCGTGCTTTGATTGACACCGACTCGGACAATAAAATGACTATGAAGCGTTCCTTTACGGCGTATAGGGACTTACCCCACGGGAGCCCGGGCAAATGACTTGTTCGTAGCCTTCTCCTTTGCCGTCTTCGGCTCTTCCGCCGGTAACTTTGAGGCTTGCTTTGCGGCTTTAGACTTCCTGGGGGACTTTGAAGGCCTACATGACACAGAGCAGCATTTTAGCCACAGAGTGATTTACTGTATATGAGCCGGTGATGTCCAACGACTCAGTCACCGAGTGCCCCGCCGGCAATTTTAACACAAAGTAGCACATACTTATTAGGTGTGTTGTCTATTGTATTAGCAATTTTTATTTATGTCGATGTCACCCTTCTACTTACGTTGCAGTTGATGGGGCGGTGGGCGGCGCTGCTTTCGAGCCGCCTGCGGCGGCCTCTTTTGGAGTTTTTGGCACGGCAGAAGACCTGGAAAATGCATCCGTGTATAAGTGTCAGAAGGATAACTCATTGCCGCGCGTGCTTTGATTGACACCGACTCGGACATAAAATGACTATGAAGCATCCCTTTACGGCATATAGGGACTTGCCCCACGGGAGCCAGGGCAGATGACTTGTTCGTAGCCTTCTCCTTTGCCGTCTTCGGCTCTTCCGCCGGTAACTTTGAGGCTTGCTTTGCGGCTTTAGACTTCTTGGGGGACTTTAAAGGCCTACATGACACAGAGCAGCATTTTAGCCACAGAGCGATTTACTGTATATGAGCCGGTGGTGTCCAACGACTCAGTCACCGAGTGCCCCGCCGGCAATTTTAACACAAAGTAGCACATACTTATTAGGTGTGTTGTCTATTGTATTAGCAATTTTTATTTATGTCGATGTCACCCTTCTACTTACGTTGCAGTTGATGGGGCGGTGGGCGGCGCTGCCTTCGAGCCGCCTGCGGCGGCCTCTTTTGGAGTTTTTGGCACGGCAGAAGACCTGGAAAATGCATCCGTGTATTTATAAGTGTCAGAAGGATAACTCATTGCCGCGCGTGCTTTGATTGGCACCGACTCGGACAATAAAATGACTATGAAGCGTTCCTTTACGGCATATAGGGAATTACCCCACGGGAGCCCGGGCAGGTGACTTGTTCGTAGCCTTCTCCTTTGCCGTCTTCGGCTCTTCGGCCGGTAACTTTGAGGCTTGCTTTGCGGCTTTAGACTTCTTGGGGGACTTTGAAGGCCTACGTGACACAGAGCAGCATTTTAGCCACAGAGTGATTTACTGTATATGAGCCGGTGGTGTAAGTTATCAAGGTGTTATCAACCCGAGCAGGTAGTCCTTCCGAATGGAGCAAGCAATCATACCCTGCCGCGGCATGAGTTGGAGTCGCCTTTTCGGCCTTCTCCGCGGGCTTCTCGGCGACCCTATCATAAGCGCATAGCATTGTATTAGAGGGCCAGGCAGTCATATGAACATTAAAAAACTGCTTTGCTATTAAAAGACAAGTGATAATTAGAAGTAGAACAGAGTTAGTAATGGACAGGTGGTCGAAGGCCGGTACTTACGGTGGCGGCGAGTCTCCTGCGATGAACCAAGGCTGCCAAAAATGAAGCAGCTCGGCATGTGTAGGCTTCTCTGGAACAACCTCGCACGGCTTTGGCACTTCCCTGAGTGTCATGCGGAAATATAAGTACATACGATCTCATCTTTGAAACGATGAAAGCAAGTACGCGACGGCATATAAATCAAACGATTGTTAAGTTAGTTAGAGAGTGTCTCCTACATACCTCTGCCTTGCGAAACATGCCGCTTGGTACCTTGCGACGGCGATGATTTGGTCACTTCGTCCCCACACGGAGGTAATAACATCGAAAGGTGCCCCGGTGTCATTGAACTTCGTCATCGCACCACCCGATACTATCTCGATGATCTCTTTGATATGGACACCGACCGTTGGCGTGCCGTAGATCGGTCGAGTGTGTTCCCCATTAGAGTAGGTTAGAAGAAGACACTCGCCGATTTTCCTGTAGAGGCACCAACATCATGACTCAGTTTCTACTATTGCACGGCATAAAAGCATAGGCCGGAAGGCACGCGAAAAGGTAAAATCAATGGGCAAATAATGGGCAGGCACTTACGGATCACAATCATCGCGACATGCGGGGCCCTCAACATCGCTTGCCTCCTTGCGGCACTTGCGGAGGAGAGTAGTGGCTTGAGGTTTTGACAAGCAGCCATCCTCGACTGCCGCGTCAAGGTTCTCCCATTTGCCGTTTGTTATGTGACGCACGGCCCGTTTGACATTGTCGTGCAACAAGTGCGTCCCCATGAAGACGCCCGCGTGAGCGTATGGAAATTCTTGCTGGATAAAGGGCGGGCCCGGGTCGCAATATGCCATGTTCCTATATGAAATTTATGACATGGTTGTCACACCTCAGTTATCACACCTAAGGGATGTCGTGTCCCCAAATTGAAGGTGCATGCTGGCGGTACTTGGGGAGCACTTACCAGGGAATCTCACGGTGATGCGTTCCATACCGAACCGCCGGATTGTCTTTCCTACCCATTTTGAGGTGGGCATCGAAGTACGCTTCCTGGCCCTCCCTTTTATATAGCCTTTTGAACCGGGTTAGGAGTTTCATCCACCTGCAAACACAAATTTATCCCGATTCTTTAGTAAGATTACGCCGGGAAAGGCACTTGGGCGAATGAATACTGCTTAGATCGTAAGTAAGGAGGCACTCGAGAAAATCACTTACTCTTCAAGTTCGACGGTGTCGTCAACCTCAGGCGTACTGACTGTGGGTGAAGTTGCCTCTGCCACAGTCGGTTTAGTTGCCGTTGGTGGCTCGGGTAGCTGTGTGTCGTGCTCGTCCTCATCTTCGGCTGTGTTAGCCCTCGCGGATCCCGGAATGGATTCCCTGCCGAATGGGTAGGTAGCCTTAGTTCCCAAATCGAAAGAAGCATGGGAAATCAACAACCCGGCGAGAATGGTTGATATAAGAAAACAATGAGCGATTTCAACTTACATTGGCTTGGTCTTGCGCCGCTTATTGGTCCAGTCATATGAGAGGTTATCGATGACATCTCTTCCCGCTGTACGCTTCGCGGCTCTCTCTTCGGCCGACAAGTTTTTATCTCCCGGATCTCCTCGGGTAGGCCGTGAACGTGATGTGCCCTCCGCGGCCAACATTTTGGCGGAGAAATTTTCCCCTTTGCCCCCTTTCGATCTCGAGGCAGCCGCTCGGAGCGCCTCCAGGTCTGTGCTACCTGGAGACACGATGGGCTGGTCCAGAGCATAGTACATGACATACGCATATTGACAAAATAGTAACAATAAAGCATGTCGCACTTTTTCTAAAATTACAATATTGCTTCCATGCTGTGACTGACCGCATGGTCCACACGAAACATAATGGGATATCATGCCTCAGAAACACCACACCAGAATATGCTCCCGAAAAGTTTCACAATCGATCACCATATAAGGGCGTTTTGACTAGACAATTCGCCGACATGTAAATTTATCCAGAATTACGCTTATTTCTACAGTATTCGAACATTAAATCGGTTCAATAGTCCCATAATTCAGCAATTGCAAAATCAGGTAAAATAAACACTTCCTTTCATTCACACAAACAAACGAGCTTAGGTAATCCATAGCTTTAGGTTGGTTTCCTTTGGAAGTATATCGATCCACGACACGGACGCTTGCTTCCATTCAAAGCATGGAAGCATGCGTCCATCCACAGCATGGACGCATGCTTCCATCCACAACATGGACGCATATGTCCAGCTACTGCATGGAAGAATGCTTGTATACACAGGATTCATAACCATTTCTAAAGTATTTGAACATTAAATCGGTTCAATAGTCCCATAATTCAGTGATTGCAAAATCAGGTAAAATAGACACTTTCTCTCATTCACACAAACAAATGAGCTTATGTAATCCATAGCTTTAGGTTGGTTTCCTTTGGAAGTGTATCGATCCACGACACGGACGCTTGCTTCCATCCACAGCATGGAAGCATGTGTCCATCCACAGCATGGACGCATGCTTCCATCCACAGCATGGACGCATGTGTCCATCCACAGCATGGACGCATATGTCAAGCTAATGCATGGAATAATGCTTGTATACACAGGATTGATAAACGTATCCATGCTCAGCATGGACGCATGCTTCCATCCACAGCATGGACACATGCTTCCATCCACAGCATGGACACTTGCTTCCATCCACAGCATGGACACTAAAGCGACACAAGCGCTCAAGAAAATTATATTAAGAAAGGCACGATGGACGAGGCTTCTCACCTGTCGCGTTTCAGTTTCAGGTGCGTGGTTCCGTACTCCCGCTCTCACCAGGCTTTGTCTGCTGTTGCCCGGGGCAAGCTATCCTTGGCGAATTCCACATCACCGATATCCACGCACTCATAAGGCCGAGCGCCCGAGTGGCCGCCGCCTGCATGCGCGCAGCATCGCCATCGGCACATATCAGTCAGTACAGATAAACGCGGGGACACAGAGAACCCGAGGTTGAGAGGCAAGCTAGCGGCGCAGAACTCGACACTCAGTAATATCAGAGGTGGGCGGGGATGGGCGAAGTGCGTAGTTGTGGGTCCATGGGCGTTACCTGGCGGTTGACCGGTAGGGGCGTGGGGCAGATGGGGTGACCTTATCCAGCGCTTGACCTGCTCGGTCGCGAACCATACCGCATCCAACCATTGTTTAGTTTCAGGCAAAGGAAATGGCAAGGCTCGGTCTCGTGAAAGCGGCGGACCTGTCTTTGCGGGCTCGACTATCAATAACAGAGGTGGGCGGGGAGGGGCGAAGTGCGAAGTTGTGGGTCCATGGGCGTTACCTGGCGGGTGACTGGTAGGGGCGTGGGGCAGATGGGGTGGCCTGATCCCGCGCTTGACCTGCTCGGTCGCGAACCATACCGCATCCAACCACAGGTTAGTTTCATGCAAAGGAAATGGCAAAGGCTCGGCATCGTGAAAGCGGCGGACTTGTCTGGGCGAGCTCGCAAGGAAGTGGATGGTGGTGTTGCGGTTGTGGAGAAGTGAGTTATGAGCTCTCGTCACTTGCCCTTGGTCAGCAGTTGGGTCCCGATGGCGGCGGCGGCGGCGCCGCCGCCACATGGGTACAGCACAAAGTGCTGGCAGCGCGCATATATGACGATAAATATTACACCGAATAATACCGTTCGAAGTATTACGGAATGTACTGTATATCATCAATTTCTGTAGTTTACAGTAGTATTGGTTAGTGAAATAAATCCGTACTGTACGATGTACTGCGATGATCGGTATGTGAAACGCGTTGACCGGGTGCTCGCAACCACAGATATGGAGGGCAACCTTTGACCGACGAGTCAACATGCTATCCGAAATACTGCGCAAGGTTTGACTGAGGGCGATCGTGGGGCGGTCCACCATCAGAGTTCTTCTCATTTCACACTCTCTCGCCAACGCTCATCCCAAACCCCCGTCCTATCCGATGGCGCTCACTTCATCTTCCAAGCCGATTCACGGCACTTGTGTCGTGCCAAATAAACCTCGCAATTCCGGTAAGCTTGGCCAAGCCGAGTATCGCTATATTAAGCGCGATGGCGCCATTGGTGAAGGAAAGACCACCGGTTTGAGCTTTCGTCGCGATACCCAAGAGGGCATCCTCTCGTGCGCGTTTGTTGTTGACTCGCGCGGCCGCAAGGCCGTTCACCCGTGTTGCAAAGGCAGCAAGTGCCTCTTTCGACTCATTGGCTCGCCCCTTGACCCATCGGCACCTACTGCGGTAGAAGCCCGTTGCGGCGACGAATTCCTATTTGACGTTCGCGAGACCCGAAAGGAGGTGCATGCGGAGGGACAAAATCGCTCACGCGATATCCTCGCTTCCCGACTCAAGCTCGCGTTCCAACCGGAGGAGTCTTCGCCATCCTTCGTTGAATGTTATTCCTACATTGAGACCTGCGACGACTCGGAGTCGAAGCAGCAATGGTGGTGGAACAGGCCCAACGGAACCTTCATCCGGGTGAGTGCCTTTCCAGTACTTTAGCCTTCCATTACTCCAGTCGAGTGTGCTCCAACAATGTATCGACGCAAGTGTCCTTTCTAACAATTGACTAGCCAGGACTCCAAATACCGATCATGAGTAATTATAAAGTTTTTTCTTGGTATGTCTAATGCTGCACTAAATTCCTTTGCTGCTTTCAAGCATTCCTAATACTGCCTAGCTCGGATATATTTGTGTCCATCATGTGGCGCGAGCATGTGTCCATGCTAGAAACCGACGATTGTTAACATGTCGAGCTTAAGTAATAATACCGTTTTCCTTTGTTCGCACATGTACTGCTGCATTGAATTCATTGCTTGATTTCAAGCAAGACCATTATTCTATATAGCTGTAATATGTTTGCGTCCATCCTGTGGATGGACGCATGGCGTTGGGAGAAATAACTGAGTACATCAATTAGTATATTCGAGTTGAGGTAAAGAGCTACTATCGCATCGAACACCTTACATGGATTTGGTTTTCGTTTTCCCTCTAGAGTCGCCATGCGTCCATCCACAGCATGGACGCAAGGTGCGTCCATGCTGTGGATGGTCGCAAGGTGCGTTGTAAGCTTTAGGTGAGAGACTTTAGCATAGGCAAGGAAAAGGTTTGCAGCAAAGGAAATTGTTACAATTTGTCAAGGCATACACGGCTTTTGTACCTCTATCCGTTTGGCAGTCGGTTTGCATGTAGGCATTTAGGTTCATGTATGCAATCTAGGCTTGTTGTCATCATGGGGTCGTCGGGTTGTTATGGCTGGTGAAAGCATGGCATGTGGTGAGCATGTGGCAAGCATGTGACATGCATGTGGCAAGCATGTGACAGGCACGTGGCAAGCATGTGGCGAGCATGTGACAGGCATGTGGCAAGCATATGTGTGTGGGCGGATGAGCAGCTTGGTTGCGTGTTGTTGTGTTAGTATACGGGAGTGAGTGGTATAAGTATGACGGTATAGGTGTGTGGGTATAGGTAGGTATAGGTGGGTATATAGGTAGGTATAGGTAACGCTAACATTCTATCCCGGCCCAAAAAAGTAGCCCTACGAGATACGTAAATGAAAGCGGGCGGGGTATTTGGCAGACAGGATATGATAATCATGTTGCGTAAGCAGAAGGCGGAGGGAAGGTGTGTTACGGGCATAGACATGCAGCATATCGACATTTTTGAGGTTGGCATAGGGTTCCCATGAGTCGTGGGAATCGTCGTAGCCGGACCAATGCACAAGGAAAACTAAGGCAGGGCCGCGGGCATGGTGTGGCGAGTGTTGGTCAATGCGGTGGTCGCGAATGGCATCGACGATATATTCGTCTTGCGGGGGCTCAATGCGGCCAGGTATGTCATCGGCGGGAGTGTCTGGGGATTCATAGCGGAGCAGGCGAGAGATGTGGAACACGGGGTGGCAGACCATGCTGGTGGGCAGGCAAAGTTGGTAGGCCTGCTAGGAAATTTTGCGGACGATTGGATACGGGCCGATGTAACGTTGGCGGAATTTGCGAACTGGTTGGTTGCGGAGCTGGAGGTGTTGTGTGGAAAGCCACACTTTGTCGCCCTCGGTGAATTCGTCGGGACGAATTCTACGGTTGGCATATGCTATTTGGTATGCGTCGGCGAGTTTTAGTTCTTCTGTGATTACGGCCTGGGTATGTTGTATCCGTGGAACGATATCAATGTGATCCGCAGAGTTGACCGGTTGAAACAAGAGGTGTGCGGGTGTAAGCGGGTTCATGCCGTAGCATGCTTCGAACGGGGTGCGTTTATTTGCGGAGTGATAGGCGTTGTTATAACTGAATTCGGCGAGAGACAAATTATTGAGCCATTCAGTGTGGTTTTGGTGCACGAAAGAGCGGAGGATTTGTTCAATGGTGCGGTGCGTACGTTCGGTTTGTCCGTCTGTTTGGGGGTGGTATGAGGAGCTGATATTTAATTTAGTACGTAAAGATCGGAACATATTTTGCCAAAAGGTCGAGGTGAAGCGGGGATCGCGGTCGGATATGATGGTGCGGCAAAGGCCGTGGTGGCGAAAAATGTTATCGATAAACAAGCGAGCGAGTTGGGGGGCATCTATGTGAATACTGCATGGAATGAAGTGGGCTTGCTTAGTAAAAGTGCAGACAAACGTGGCGATAGTGTCAAAGCCATTTTGCGCAGGGAGGCCGGTGATAAAGTCCATGGAAATAACTTCCCAGGGTCGTGTGCCTTTGGGCAGAGGCGACAAAGAGCCCATGGGGCGTTGGGTGGAATTTTTTATCCGTTGGCAGGTCGGGCAGGTGCGGCAGGAATGTTTTATGGTTTTGCGCATGTGGGGCCACCAGAATGTTTTAGAGATGTTGGCGAGCGTGCGTTCTGCATCGGGGTGACCGGCCGCGTCGTGGAATTCCTGGATAATTAAGTTAAGTAGGGGTGTATCTGATGTTGGCAAGCAGACTTTATCAGCCATCCAGTACAAATTGTCGTTAATATCGAACGTAACGCCAATGGGGATGCGATTGCCATAATAATGTGTGTCGGTTGTGTAGCCGTGGCGGATGCGAACAAGTAATTCAGGATTAACTTGTAGGTGGCACATGGCTGAGAGGAAATCATGCATGTCCTCGAGATCTTTATCAAGGAGTTGGGTGTCGTGTTCAGTTAAGGCATGGTGTAAGTCTGGACGGCGGGACAGGGCATCAGCTTCGTTTTGGGATCCTTTGCGATACAATATTTGTAGGACGGGTTTACCGGTGCGGGGGTGATTCGCAAGGTATGGGGAAATAACACTAAGCCACATGGAGTGACGGCGGCCTAGCGCGGGCTGATCGGGTAATAAGTGGCGGAGTGTTGCGTGGTCGGTGATGACAGTTATGCGGCAGCTGCCTTCGATATAGCAGCGCCATTCATTCAATGCGCAGACGGGACTGGGACAAGATTATAGCGTGAACGGTACATGCCACTATACTTCACTTATGACTCACTGAAAATGGGACAACTTACTAGCTTTAAACCCTCTGCAGGTTTTTAGGGTTCGCGTGTACTGGCGCAAAGTACATGAACACTTGGTGA